>VZRX01001998.1:0-14943 GCA_013398075.1 Notiomystis cincta
CAGGGATTGGCAGCTCCCAGCCAGCTACCTCCAGTTTCTGTACTAGGCACGATGTTCTATGGTAAGGAATATCCCTTTGTCCAGCATTGGTCAGCTGTTCTGGCCATGTCTCCCCCAGCTTTTTGTCCACCTGATGGCTGACAGAGCCTGAGAAAATCAAAAGTCCTTGATTTACAGATTTACTGCTCATCAATATGTTATCAGCATTATTGTCATCCTAAATCCAAAGCACCACTGTACCAGCTCCTAACAAGAAAATTAACTCTATCCCAGCCCAAACCAGGCCTCCTTATCAGTGCTTTCCAAGCAGATTCAGGAGACATGTCATCTGTGGGCTGCCCCTGGCTGCTGTGAGAATTCCTCCCTCTCCTCCTGGGAGCTACTGGAGAAGGGCAGGTGCAAGCTTGGCCTTTCTGATTCAGTGAGAACAATTTTGGATGTGACCATCGTCATTTCTGCAGGAGTTTTAACAGCACTCAGGAAAGCATTTTTCCTTCCATAAAATGCTTTAGCTTCAGCCATGGCCTATGAAATCAGCTCCAGAAGAGATCTGCATCAAGTCATCATCAAAATATCAGCACAGTGTTACCCATGCCAGCAAAAGTAAAATGGGGCAAGTGGAAAGAATTATAAAAGTTGAAAAGATGAACAGTTATTTTAACCAGTCGGTTTACACTAATTTTTGTATCCCTCTCTCATCATCTAATACATCAGACAGATTATCCTCTGGCAGGATTTCCTCGTGGAGATACACCATTCCAAAAAACTCTAGATGGAGAGCAGAGGTTGCTGAGTAGCTGAGTCTGTAAAGTGTATGGAAGGCTGAAGTACCTCTATATAGGTGTGACTGCAAGAACTTTAATTGAGTTCATCCCATCTGAGCTTGTTCCACAGATGATTTTCTCTCCCCTTTGTCTGGGCTCCTAATGCACATCTTAGTTATGTGGGCACAGAACTGTCTTTTTGCCCTCAATAACTACGTGTCTGCTGATCTTTGATGTGCCTTGAGGATCTGCTGCCATCAAGGAACTTTTTGATCCTCCTGAGGGAACAGTAGCCGCTTTTAGCTCTTAATCAAGGGATTTTCTGGGTAACTCTCTCTCATAAGCTTTTTACTTTAGCTGTTTTGTGATTCATGTGGACTATTGCAATTTAGTTTGTTATCAAAGGCTCTGTTCTGATGCTTCTAATGGCATTTGTGATGGAAAATGCACATTGCTGTCCCAAGGATGATGACATCTGACAGCTGGTATCTAGATATAACCAGAGCAGACATCTCCAGTTTTTCCCACTATTTTCCCCATGGCACAGACTGTGTTTAAGCTTCTGGTGAACTGGTTGTAATAGCCAAGATCTCATTTGTGAACAGACTCTGCCCTGAATATGAAAATAAAGGGCATGCTGAACTCTATGGAGCTCTGGTTATTCAGTTCTGTGACCAACAAAGGAGGAATTGTGTTTGGAGTGAAATAAAAGATGGAGCCCATAAAGCTTTGTCCTCACATGTACTCCGAATGACAATGATGCCAACACAATTTTCAGGATTTAAAGATAGATAGATAGATAGATAGATAGATAGATAGATAGATAGATAGATAGATAGATAGATAGATAGAGAGAGAGAGAGAGAGAGAGAGAGAGAGAGAGAAGTCCAGGGCATCTCAGTTTGTGTGACTGTATGGGAAAATAATCTCACTTAAAATTTAGAGAAAGCAAATGTTCCTACTGTGCTCTAAAAAGCCGAGCTGGAAGGCAATCAGGGCTTCACCATTTAAAATTAAGAGACAAGGACTTACTGATTTTTTTTCATATCAGAGTGAGAAAGGAGAAACCCACCCAAACTTTCATCCTGGGTCACAGTGGTGGTAATGGCTGCTATTCCTGTAAGGGAGTGACTGATTTTGTTATTGCTATTTGCTATAGCCCTGGGTACATCTCAGGCTGGCAGAGATACCTTGCACCTTGCAGTAGTTCTTTCCCACTTGTCCAGCTGAGACCTGCATCCTCCTCAGGTGCAGAGAAGATTTAAGACAGAAGAAATGCTTCAGAACTTTGTTCTTGGTCCTCAAGGAGCTCAGTGTACACAGGAGGGGATTTCCAGCAGTGCCTCCAGGCATATTGGATATCTTCAGTTTGTGGAATGGATTCAGCTGTCTTGTCCCTCTTTTCCTCTGAAATACTGAGGGAAACAGCAAGACACAAAGTAATGTAATCTAACACGTTCTCACTACTTTAAATATTTTGGTAAATATGTAGCAGTCATTTTTACCAAACTCAAAGCATAGCTTAGACGTTTTCCTGTCTGAGGCACAGGAAGCTTCTATTTAAACTGGAATGTTGATTTTCTTGCATACTGTCTGTGGCAGAACAGTTCAGACTTTCCAGTCACAAATTTTTCGTGGTAATTAGTCAATTTATGTAGCAGAATTATGTTTCTTTGTCTTCTTAATTGGCATATTCTAACCCACCACAGATGAACTGGTATGTTACGAAACCAACCCACTAAACTGTGAGTGGTTTTATTAATTTACCCAAAAAGACCATTCTGGGACATTGCAAGTTTGCTTCCTCATCCACCCATATATATATGTGTGTGTGTGATTGTGTGTGTATGTGAGGTGTTTACACACATATAAGTTTAAAGAGCACAGAAAACAGTGGATGCACAGAAATGCAGCACATTGTCTCCTATCTGCTGTGTTTTAGTCTGATGCAGAAACTCACCTCAGTCTCACTGCGTTTTAGTATCATTTAACATATGAAGAAAGACTAATTCTGATTTTCTATATGCAACAAGGCCAGGGGCAGTGAGTTTGCTTTCTGGAAGGAATCTTGATGTCAGCTTGGGTGGGCTTTGTGCCTACTTGGAGATCTTTGTGGGAGAGAGAAAATCAGAAGGAAGAGGCACAAAGTGCTAGGATAAACTGAAGAGCTCTTCTGATGAGTTGTTCTTGTGCAAGGTATGTGGTACTTTTCAAAAGATGCTGCTGCTCTCAGGGGTTGTGCTTAGCAGGACATAAAGACATGTTTTCACTCAAAACTTAAACAAACTTAATTTTTCATCTGCTTCCAAAAATTCCCAAGCTCAGACAAAGAGAGAGAAAGCAGAAAAATCTGTGGGGCTTTATTTATTTATTTGATCATCACAGAAAGTGCCAAACATCTAAGGAAAGGTTAAAGGTATCACTTCTAGCTGGCTGGAGTTGAAGAGCATCCCCTGTGCACCCTGCCTCTACCTGGGAATACTGTGGCTCAAAGAGGCAGCCAGCATTTAGCAAGATCAATCTCTTTTCTTTTGAGGGAGAAACAGATGACAGAGTCAAATATTTATGTGATACATTTCCTTTATAGAGACCATGTAGCAAAGAGCTCTTTGCCTGGGCGCAGCAGCAACTGGGGAGAAAGGTATATTTTTTTCTCTCATTGTTTGGAAACTTAGTTTAAAAATTTTCCAGGTTCATCCAGCAAATGATGATTTAGTACTTAGTACTTTTGCTGTCTCCTGTGGCTTTTCTATTGTTTCCCCTCTGTTGGTGTAACTCCTTGTAGTGTCCTTCATCCTGAGCAGCACCTGTGTGTTTTGCCCCCAGCCTCCATGCAAGAAGCCACTGAGGAACACCCAGAGAAACTATCATTGCCCCCTTCCCATTCACATGTCTTATCTGACCTCTCTCTCAGGGATGCCAGCAAAAACTTGCAATGTGTTTAAGGCCACAAGGTGACATAACTTGTACTGTTTGATGCCATCTCCTTGTTTCCTTCTATTGTCCACTTGACCTGCCCCCACCTATTGCCTCCTGTGTGTGGCATTTGGGGACATGGTTTAGTGGTGACATGGCAGTGCTAGATTTAATGGTTGGACTTGATGATCTTAGAGGTTTGTCCCAACCTTAGCATTTTTATGATTCCATTACAAGCTGCTGCTTTGTTCCTGATGCACTGGGGTCCTGATCCCTGCGGGGCATTATAGGTGCTCTGGGCATACGTGAAAATAACAGTGAAGATATTTTAAATCCATTTCAGGCCAGGTGAGCCATCAAAGTGGCCACTTTTCACATTTTCAGAGTGGAAGGTTTTTCTCTCATTCAGGCATTGCTATGTACAGCCCATGATACCTGATGAAACCTTAATGAGAATGTCAGGTGGCCACTCCAAAGAAGGCATGTCCCTGACAGGGATAGCAGCCTTGAGATGTAATAAGTGACTCCTAGCATGTCATCATGCAGAAATTACTGCTTCCAGGGCCTGGCTGTTGTGGAGATCTTGACCCTGCTGGTAGCCAGGGGTGACACTTTCCTACCTGCTTTCAGTCAAGTGCCTTGGAGTGCTTTACAAACACACATGACTTGTGCCTCACAGCACCACCTGAGCCACTTCGTATCACCTATTGCAAGATAAGAAGTACCATAAACAGGAAGGAAAGAAAATTAGCTGCCCAGCACAGAGTAGGAGAAGCCTGGTTTTCAGTGCTGTGCTGAATTTGTTTGGATTGGACATCTGCTGTGACCCCAAACAGAGGCACCAATCTTTCTGCAAGAGCTGACGTTCTTGCCTCATTTTACCTGAGGTCAAATACCTACTGAAAAAACAGCCCCAAAGTCTTAATCAGCTCCCAGCCTCCATCAAGCCTCTGGAGAGTGCCTGGATGTGATGTTCTCATAGCTCCTTGTGGGTGCTGAGACATTTGTTACAATATATTTTTGTGGCAACAAAGCTTGGGCAATTTTCAGCAAACAAGAAAAAGAAAAAAAAGCCCCAAACCATCTCTTTGTAAAGCTTTTAAGATGACTGCCAAAAGAGAGTAAGATGTATATAATTTACATTCTTTTACAGGATTTCTTTTTTTAAGATTTTGGGTGACAGCAATAGATAAAGATGGGCACAGATGACAAAGGCTGAAAGCTTGTCTGGAAATTGGAATGGACAATGGAGTGAGTGAACACAAGATACTTCTATAGTTACATGAAGAGTTGTGGATAAACTAAAGCTGGACAACCATCCTCTCATACTTAGAGCGGGATCTGATGTTTCCATCGACCTGGACTCCAGGAAGGTCATTTTACCTTGATGCAATTTCATGTCTGAGTTGGTATCTGGAGCTCTCCTTGTTTAGAGCAGATTTTGTGGGCTGGGATTGAGCAGGACAGCTTTCCCAGGAAGGCAACCTCACCTGTGGCCATGCCAGAGGTTGCTGTCCTTTCAGCATCCTCCTTTCCCTGGTGGGATGCTGTAGCGTGGAAAGCTGTATTGGATTAGCACAGCTCCAACTGTTGGCAACACAATCTCCTTTGTAGGGAACATGAGGAGAATCTTATCTAGAGCCAGCCAGCAGTGGAAACTGGCTGGTACTGACTCCCACTTCAGAGCAGGGAGCTTTGGAAGGTGGCATAAGGCTCTGCAAGACAATATTCAGGTAAGAATCTGGTGAAGTGTCATTCTCCTCCCTTTCACAATCTATCCCCCAGAAGGCAAGATAAAACTACTCAGGAAAGAGAGAACATGCAGATTTTTTTTTCTTGCTGCTTGTTCTTTCTTTCCTTTTTCTTTTTCTTTTCTTTTTTGGTGGGAAAAACAAAATAAAACAAACAAACAAAACCAAAAACACCACAGAAGACAATATATTATTTCTAAACTGCTTTGGACTGGCCTATGCTCAGTCCGTCAATCCTTCACACAACCCAATATTGATTCCTATGAAGATAGGGCCTGGCTCTGCTTGGTGGGAATGCCATAACCACAAATGGAGTGGGTAATTCACAGAAAATTTAGCTGCTCAGGCCCAAGGAGTGAACAGGTTTTATAACAATTCAGTCTTCCATGTGCAGAAAGAAAAAATTTGTTATTCACATGGCTGATGGCCCAGCATAAATAGAAAAGGGCGAATACTGTAAAAACATACAAATTCTGAAATATATAGACCACAGAAATGCTTACAAAGTTTGTTAGCTGACAGAGTTAAAAATAAGATTTCAATTAATTATTCTGTAATTATCTGCAGCAGGCAAATGCTTCATTAATCATAAAGGTAAAGCACTGCAGGAGTCAAATAGTTTTGGGGAAAAAATAAAAGCTGTACCTTTCAATTTGATGGATCTATTGTACTTAGCAGCCATGATCCTGATTCCTATGGATCTTCTGTTTAGCAGTGTACAATTGATATGGAATATCTGTAACAGATACTGTTAGAGAGGCAGAAAAGATATAGTAGTAGAATAAGCAGTACAATAACCTGTGAGGGCTAAGTAGGAATATACAACCCACACAGAATCACAGACTCACAGAATGTTTGGGTTGGAAGGGACCTTAAAAATCATCTCATTCCAAAGCCCTGCCATGGGCAGGGACACCTTCCACTATCCCAGGTTGCTCCAAGCCCTGTCCAGCCTGGCCCTGGACACTGCCAGGGATGGGGCAGCCACAGCTTCTCTGGGCAACCTGTGCCAGAGCCTGAGCATCTTCACAGTAAAAACCCGACATGAAAGTCAGTTTGCTGTCCTGGAACTATAAAATGACAGAGAAGGAAGAGAATAGGGAAATCTGCTCCAGATGAAGCCATTCCCAATCCAGGTAAGGATTTTTATAGAACAACCTCTCTCCCCCACTTTTTTAAAAAAATTATCCAACTACACAAGACAGCCACAGCTTAATTTTGAAGAGGTAGTATAGTCTCGGAGTCCCTCACTCTCTCTGCAAGGGAAAGGAATCAAAGCTGACAAATGCCCAGATAAATTTTATCAAGGGTCAAACTAAGGGAGAGAGCTGAAAACAGTAATAATAAAATTGCACTATTTCTAGAGCTGTGGACTGCTTAATGACTTGAAACATCAGGAGCTGATCATCAAGATAGAAAACAAAAAGTCCTGCTGGGTTGTTTTACCCTGACTTACAGCACCTTCCATGCTCAGATACTACTTGTATATCTCTATTTTTGCTAAAAACAAACCCTTCTTTTTATACTGTATTTGAGTGATTTATTATGATAGTGTCATATTCCAAGCCTGAGCATTCTCCAGGGTGACGTAGCTGGCTGCAGTTCTGCTGCTGTGTAAATGTGGGTGCCACAAGAAGCAATCCTCTTAAAAAGGAAAAATTCCCATAAGATAATTGGTTAGAAAAAAAAAGGCAAGGGTGTTAAAGTCTGACTCGTAAGTGCTCTACCTTATTGGTCTGTGCTATAGTTAGTAAGGAGGTTTTAGGGAGGCTAGTTTTAAAAATAGGCAGGAGAGTGGGCTGAACACTGACAGCACAGCTCTGCAGAGAGCTTACAGCATGAGACTTCCAAATGCAATTCCTTATTCCCCATCTCTGTATATTCCTCTCTCAGTTTAATAGGTTTGTCCCCAAGGAAGCATTTCCAAGGTGATCCCAAATTAAATGCATAAATACAAAAGGAGACAAATGAAAACTCACAGCAAGGCCTCCTCTTAGGCCTGTGCTCAGTCAGCCTGTGGGCTGCTGCTTTTTGATACTACGTCTAAAAACAAGGTCAGGATGCAAGAGGAGGCTGAAAAAAGAAAAATACTTGGTATACCTGACTAATACCTACATTTACTCTGACAGATAGAGGGATATGAGAAATATATAGTTTTATTTGTAAGAATGAGTAATTTTCTAACTGCCTCAGATTAGTAAGAATCTTCCTTGATGGATATGTGTCATCAAAGTCAACTTTTTTTTTTATACTTCTGAAATGTTTGGCAAGGACTGCTTTCAGAGAAAGCCTTCAGGAAAATCTGTGTTCAAACTGAGATCTCTGTCACTATACCTGGATGTATACATATGTATGTGAGTATACCAAGAACTAAGAAAACAAGCACAGGGAGGTTGTTTTGTTGGCTAATTCATGAAAAATTCAATACTTTCACTGACTCTTTATGCTGGTTTGTATACTGAAAAAGTTTGGAAGTTGCAATGGCTCTAAGCCAGCCTGAGCTTCTTTTAGTGTTCCCAGGTGGGCCAGGATTTTAGAAAACATAATTGGCAAGGCAATTAATTTGTGGAATGGTCCCCTAGGGATAAAGCCAGGGCAGGAAGAGCTAATGGAGATGTACAGAGACAGCTAACAAAATGACTTCGTGTTCTGCTGGTCAGAGGTTCAGTGCTGAACTCCAGGGGTTTAAAGTACCTTTTATTCTAAGCCAGGCATCCCAGGCCTGCAGAGTGCCAAATCATAATCATGTTTTCCCTCTGATGCCAATTCCTCTGATGGTCTCAATCCATAAGCACACATGCTTCCTCTGAGGGGAACTCAGGATGTTGAGGAATTTCACATCATGTGTGAAAGATGAAACACAAAACAAATATGGAATTTACACAGCAAGTTTGCACCAACGTTTTGGTTTTTATTAGAGTATTGAGAGCTTGGAAGTATTCAGTGCAAAGGAATCAGTAGTGATCCTCTCCATATCATGGAAAGCCTGGTGTATATCTTAATGCTGGTACCACAAATACTCTGGGAAACACCACTGTGCACACTAGGCTTGCAGGGAGTGCTACTCTCTTTTACTGAATTACTTGGGGAAAAAAGATAGGAATGTTTTCAGGCATCAGGGCTTCAACAACAGTTACTGGGTTAAATGAATGTTAGGAACTTTCTCTTCAGGGTTCATATTCTTTATATAATGGAGACAGAGTTACCTGTAATATAGGCAGCCCAGGTAGTAAAGATGTGAAACAATTCCTAAAAGCAAATATCAATGCACAGTGGATCACAATGAAATACAAGCTTCTAGCACTTGGTATTCACTGCAGATGAGGGGCAGCTGATATTAGCAAGATCATTTTCCCTCTTCAGCTTGGTCTCTTTGCCCAAGGGGGCCATGAGTTACAAAAGCAAGTGAGAAATAATAACCAAGCAATACTAAGTTCCCTTGCTTTTTTCGGTAATAGTCGTGTGTAAATGCTAGTGTTTTTAGGAAAAAAAAATTCCCAAATATTTGTGAAAAGAATGCAAACCTGGCTCAGGTCTGCATCATTTTGGGCAGGTGTATGAAGCTCTGTAGTCAGGAGAGAATTAATGTGCCTGCAAATGTTTCAAGTGCCCTCATTTAAGGTGTTACAGGTGCTGGACCCAACTGGCTGCATTCAGACAGCCTTGCTAAACCTGTTCGGCCACACCAGGCCTGCATAGGATCTAAATTGCTTTTAATCCATGCCTCTGCTGTGAATATTGCATGAGGAAATTGTGGTTAGAGGTGTAGCATTCATGTACCCAACTAAACTTGGGGTGGGACCAATAATTGAGTTTCAGGTCAAAGATAGTTTAAATAGTGATTATCTGACAAACTTCCTTTGCATTGACCAAATTAGAAAACCCCAGCACTCTAAATAATTCCCTCTTTGATCTATGTGCATAAATCTTTTATTCCTAATACACGAGTTCCCCTTTATTGTCTTCATTGCTGGAAACCTTTGACCAGTGTTCAGCCTGGGTCCCTCCAAGGCACCAAAAGGAATATCAAATGATTATCCTAAGACTTTCTGGGCTGGCCTACTGGTTTTTGGAAAGACTCACAGCTCTTTGTAGCAATTCAGCAAGCTGTGAAGCTGTGGATGTTCTGGAGGGTTAAAAAGCCACAGTGAATTTATTCTTGAATGAGATGTTCAGTTTTGCCTATCTGGATTTACTATGCTGCAAAATAAACCGTACTATTAATAAACTGCTATAAACTGGGCTGAAATGTAATGAGTCAGTCCTTAATTTGTTTTCAGTAGAAAAAGTTTTGGGATTAGCCTATCAATTTTAAACTTTCCTTACTTTTTAATTGTGTAGCTGTGGAGGGGGGCACTAGTCTGGAAGGGGAAGGTGAGATGCATGTTTTCCTCAAAGAATGAATGAAAGCTTTCCAAAATTCAGACTGAAATTTTATATGTCAGTCCTGAATCTGTCACTATTCAATTGTGCTGTTTCATCATATGTAGGACACAGGAATCTCCAGCGTTTCTCAGGAACATTTTCCCTCTGAAATACATTCGCTTCTCCCTTTTCCACCAGCTGGATCTTGAGAAAAAAAAGTGTTGCCGTTTTTTCTGAGGCATTCTGGTATCAGGACTTGTCCATGTGTGGTTTTCCGTGTGTATCACTGACATCTACTGACCGAACTAAAAAGCACAGCCTTAGCACATGGGAACTACTTCGGCTCAGCCTCTATTTTAATGGTAATAGCAAAATTGGAGCTTCCTCTCGTTCAGCGACCCTGAATCCAGACCCATAGTTTCCATTATGGCATTTTTCCCTACAAAGCCAAGCAGAAACTCCACTGGCAGCATCGCTCAGGCATTACTGCCCAGTTCACTGTGTTCATCCCTGTACATCTGAACTTTATTTTCCAGACCTTTGGGACTGCAGAGGACTTTAGATGAGCTGTGCTCACTGCCGGGGTGCAATTTCTTGCCAGGGACAGCATAGAAATCCATGTTTTATGAAATTCTGTCCTAAGGTTGCACTTGTAAAACTGGCATGAGCAAAATTTACCTGAGCTCAAGGATCTGATCCAGTTTTAGCAAATATTTGTCTCATTCCTTTATTTGCAAATAAATAGGTGGAAGGAAATAAATGGAGGAAGCTGGAAATGCAGGCAGCAAAACTCTCTGTCAGGTTGTCTGGTTAAAGATTCAGAAGAAGAGTTAAGAGAATATGTAGTGAAAAAGTGGACCTGCAATGTGCCTGTCAGTTAATGAGTCTCACCGGTTCCAAAGCACAGATGTATAAATTTTCACATTTAAAGCCCCTCTGGAAGTGTGAATGTTCCAACAAGTGTTTCATATCTTGTTAAATTATCTACTGAACCTATAATAATTAAACAATATATGAGACACCTGTAGGCACATTATTTGAAAAATAATTTAAAGTGCCTTTTCACTTTATTGCTTAATAAGAAACAAAAAAAATGAGCACCCACCCCACCTTTGCTATATTCCGTTATTTTTTATAGCCTGAATCTATTTTGAAATTAACAAGCAAAGTACCAGTAACTCCCATGATACTTTGTCTTTGACTCCTTTTAATATTTAGAGAGAAGATCACCAGAGCAAAAATATCTGGAAAGATGAGTAAAAGGTTTATGCCACTACAAGTGGTCATATTTTAAAAGCTATTTCTATCTTCACTCAGAATAATTTAGTTTGCATTTTATAGCTGTTATTGCCCAGTGCTTTGAAGTAGGGTTGAGATTTTCTTAGGAAAGAGAATGTTTGGACAATGGTCACGTGGTGGGATTCTTGAGGTGTCCTGAACAGGGCCAGGAGGTGGACGCAATAATACCAACAGGTCCCGAAGCGCTCCCTGAAAGCCTACCAAGGCCACCAGTAGATGGTGGTAACAACGCAGTTTCTTGGTTGGTTGTATTTTTCTTTTTGCTGTTGTTTGAGGAAAGGATCAACAATTTTATATGCTCCCCATCAGGCTTCAGATGTGATAATGAACCACAGTTTCATTGCCCAGCAGTGGGGAAGAACATGGCTCCCTCTGAAACAGCCACAAAGGGCTGGCTTACAAACCCTGAAGATATAGTCCTAATTTCAAAGCTGCTGGCTGCAAAGGAAAGGGATTGTTTTCCTTGCTTGCTACAGATTTTAATTGTTTTTCCTTGGTATTTAAAGGCTGGAGGGTTTGGATTCATCGTTCAATTCCCACTTTAGCAGTTGCACCCACATATTGCAAGGGTGATGTTGAAGCAGCTTTGGTTGGTATGAGGTACAAAACCTGAAGGCCCAAACAAATCCCTTTTTTTCTTTTTAAAATTAAATTAAATTTAAAAAAATAATACAGAGGATAAGGTAAAGATCTTCTCTACTGTTGCTTGACTCTTTCTTTGTCTGCAGCATTGGTTTAGTTCTAGTGGAACAAAATTTAAGCTAATGAACGTTTAAATATATTTTGACCACTCCCCTGTTCTTGCATTTTCCAAACAGTCATTTCAAACAGTAAACTCACCAAATCAAATAATTGAATCTGTGTCCATCAGACCAATGTCCAAACATTGTTCTGCATATGTGTTTTCTTCACCTTTGTAGCCAAGCCCTTGCACAGGCAGCACACTGACAACCAAGTTTTACCCCCACAAAAATTGTATCGGAATGTAAAATTTGAATTCTCTCAGTGTCTAAATTAGCACATATATTTGCTGGTAAAAGTATTTCAGCTGGTGTAACTACTTAATGTGTTCATTCCACTTAACTTGGATGTTGTAGCTGAAAGTATAAGACTATGAAGGAAGTGACATTGATATATAATTAGTAGCAATCTGAGATGAAGGTTTACTGGATTATTGCACTTACCTTGATTAAAGAACCATATTCTAAAATATTTATTATTCTAGTTTGTAAATTTATGGAACCTTCTGAGATACAGTTGGTAAACTGAGTGCATTTCTCCCAGAACATAAAAGATGCTTTATATAAAATATAAAATTCTATTTTATGCTATCAAATAAAATACCTGACAAAGAAATAACCTTTTATAATGCATACAGTTTTGAAAAGTAGAAGGCTTTTATTCCTAGTTTAAGGCAAATTGTTCCATGCATTTTTGGAATTGCAGGATGTGTTACATTAGCATTCAGTTGTTTTATTATCATGAATCTTACACCACTGTGTGTGCAATGATTAGGCAATGCTGTGATTTATTGGAGCCAGGTGGCCTGCCACCACAACTAATCACGACCTTGGGAGAAGTTATACAGTAGGAAAACAACTCTCTTCTCAGGTGTTCCGTTCATGCCCTTTTCCTCCCTTTTTTCACTAGCCTGGTTCCAGAGCTTCCGAAAACTGAGCATAAATCATGGCTGAGTTTGAGATGCAGAAAATCTGAGCTACTGGACAGAAACTGAGTTGAAAGATCAATGAGTCAGGCCCTTTTTGTGTGCTTCACAGCAAAGCCTGAGGAGCCTCAGTGCTCAGAAACATGACTGAGAGCAGCTGTGCACATTGGTCACTGTGTTGTGCTGGGGCTCCAGGATATTCCCTTTAATCCTCCCCATTAGTACAAAACTCCAGCCAGAAGAGGTCAAGAAGCTGTAAAAGACGCAAAGCCTCTCGTCTCTGATGCATTCTTTGTGTCTGTTTTTACAGAAATCTCTCTTGGTTCAAGCTGTCCCAAGATTAATGGTTCAGGGAGGGTTAGTCAGCCTTCCCGGCCGTGGAAAAGTAATCACGCCACTCAGGCAGCACAACAAATTGATAAGGTGCTGTGGGAAGTGCTCTTTTATATTCTGGCAGCCCGGGCCCCCAGCCTGTGTCAAGTGTGCTCAGAGGATGCCACAGCCACTCAGCCTAATGTAAATATCTGCCACAAAACCTTCTCCCAATAACGTCAAAGCAAACTCACTCGAGGGAAATGAGCCCTTCCTGTAAATACTGGTGAAAGAGCCGCTTTGTTGGCTGATGGGGGTATTAAACATTGTTTTCCTGGAACATTTACACCATGGCTAATAACAAATAAGCCTGGGTACACTGAAGCTTTATCATCTGTCATTGCATTTGGCAGGTAAATTAGAGTTTTGCTCAACAACAGCAGCTCTACAAGCTGAGAGAGACTTTGCAGGTTCAGCAACCAGATAGGACCATCCCCATGCTGCAAGTCTGTGGGAGATAAGAGGCTGTGGGAGGACAACCCCTGGGTATGACCCTTTCATAGTGTCCCTTGTACCCCTTTGGTGATGAAGTCAGGTGGCACAGTTGGGCTGTCACCTGCTTGCTTGCACTAAACCTGCTCTGTTGTGTTCATCCCAGAGCTGCTCAAGATGATAAACTGGGTAATAAACCTCTCTCCCCTGCTCTTTTAGAGAAAGTCCTACTTCTCTTTTAGCTCATCAGGCTGTCAGAGGACCTGATGCAGAAAGCAATTTATTCAGCTAAAACCACTTTGTGGCACTTTGCCCTGGCTCTAAGTAGGATGGCAAGTGGAAATTGTGGGTTTCATTACCTTGTTTCCATAGACTTTATTCAGTCAGATCCAGGATTTAACTATTTGAGTACCTAATGATGCTGGTTAGCAAGTAGTGATGATCTGAAACCCCCTAAATCTGTCTCACTGCTTTACAAGGGAACCTGAACCTGAATTCATGTTTTCAAACTCTGTCAGGCCTGGTGCTATGACTCATTCTCTGGGGAGCCTGCTGTGGTGCCCAGTCATGCTCTGGGTGAAGAACCTTTTTCTGATACCCAAGGCCAATCTTCCCTGATACAGCATCATACCATTCCCTCAGGTTCTGTCACTGATCATCAGGGAGAAGAATGGTACAGTTGAAACATACCACAGAAATTCTTTACATCAGGTTGAGTGATCTTTTTTTGCATGAGTCTCTCTCCTTCCCTGGCCGCTCCACAGTAGACTGCGCACCACTTTCTGCTCAGGAAGGTTTTAATCTGGTGGTTTACCCCATCCAAACCCTGTTTTCCTGGTGTTACAGGACATACAAGAACTGGTCCCTCACAGGTGGCCAGAACAGCTCCCGAGACCACCTCCTTTAGCCTATCCATCCTACAGAGCCCATTTGCAGAGGGAGTCCTCTGGTGTGGTACATCCTTAGAAGAAAGTATTTGTGTGGATATTATGAATTAGTTACAGTTGGCACAGAAAGTGCTTTTGGAATATTAACTGTGATTATCTTTGATTTTAAAATTTCCTTCCTTCCTTCCTTCCTTCCTTCCTTCCTTCCTTCCTTCCTTCCTCAAATTTGAATCCACATTTAGCAAAGTTATCTTCTTGTTGTTTGGAAAGAATTCTGCCTCCATCCTGAGAAGTTGTAAAGCCGTGTTTTCTTTTATGTTTTCCATGCCTCCACAGCTCTTTGAACAACCTTTGGCCAAGCGATTATGCTAGTGAAGTGTCTGACATCAAGGCAGAATCTTTCTTTCCTTTGTCAAGCATTGGAAGGGGCTGCCCAGGGAGATGGTGGAATCCCCATTCCTGGAAATGTTCAAGAAATTACTAGATGTGGC
>VZRX01001998.1:15041-40460 GCA_013398075.1 Notiomystis cincta
GATGCTGGTTAGCAAGTAGTGATGATCTGAAACCCCCTAAATCTGTCTCACTGCTTTACAAGGGAACCTGAACCTGAATTCATGTTTTCAAACTCTGTCAGGCCTGGTGCTATGACTCATTCTCTGGGGAGCCTGCTGTGGTGCCCAGTCATGCTCTGGGTGAAGAACCTTTTTCTGATACCCAAGGCCAATCTTCCCTGATACAGCATCATACCATTCCCTCAGGTTCTGTCACTGATCATCAGGGAGAAGAATGGTACAGTTGAAACATACCACAGAAATTCTTTACATCAGGTTGAGTGATCTTTTTTTGCATGAGTCTCTCTCCTTCCCTGGCCGCTCCACAGTAGACTGCGCACCACTTTCTGCTCAGGAAGGTTTTAATCTGGTGGTTTACCCCATCCAAACCCTGTTTTCCTGGTGTTACAGGACATACAAGAACTGGTCCCTCACAGGTGGCCAGAACAGCTCCCGAGACCACCTCCTTTAGCCTATCCATCCTACAGAGCCCATTTGCAGAGGGAGTCCTCTGGTGTGGTACATCCTTAGAAGAAAGTATTTGTGTGGATATTATGAATTAGTTACAGTTGGCACAGAAAGTGCTTTTGGAATATTAACTGTGATTATCTTTGATTTTAAAATTTCCTTCCTTCCTTCCTTCCTTCCTTCCTTCCTTCCTTCCTTCCTCAAATTTGAATCCACATTTAGCAAAGTTATCTTCTTGTTGTTTGGAAAGAATTCTGCCTCCATCCTGAGAAGTTGTAAAGCCGTGTTTTCTTTTATGTTTTCCATGCCTCCACAGCTCTTTGAACAACCTTTGGCCAAGCGATTATGCTAGTGAAGTGTCTGACATCAAGGCAGAATCTTTCTTTCCTTTGTCAAGCATTGGAAGGGGCTGCCCAGGGAGATGGTGGAATCCCCATTCCTGGAAATGTTCAAGAAATTACTAGATGTGGCACTCAGTGCTCTGGTCTGGTGACAAGATCAAAGGTTGGACTCCATGATCCTGGAGGTCTTTTCCTAAATGCCTCCAGAGCCTAAATGGTTCTGTGATTCTGTGATTTTTTCACATGCTATTGGCTATTTTTAGAGCAACACGTGAGAAATCCGCTCCTTTTATTTCTGAACCAGATTGAGCCTCTATTACCAACTGACTTCACACCTCCAGTACCAGGGATATGAGTAGTCATAAAAAATAACACAGATTTGGGCTGGTCTGTTTAGGGTAGGCACTATGAAGCTGCTTAATTCTCAGCCAGATTTTTCCTTTTTCTACTTATTTTTTAAAAAGTTTGCTAGTTTCCATCTAGAACAAATAACCATCAGATCTGGTTAGCAAGACAGGTCATCCAAACAACAGACTTTAGACATGATGCAATTAATCTGTCCCTATTAAGGCAAAGTTCTGTATTATTTCTGTAAGAAGAATGAAAAGAAACAGAATGTTTACTTAATTGATGTTCTGATGACAGTGGCTTTGAAGTGCAGACAACAATTTTCATTCACAGATCAAAAAAACCTTGAAACTTTAGCTGTCCAACAGAAAGGGAAATGTGGCAAGAAGCTGAGGTTATAGGGTTCAGCTCTAAGTCCTCTCAAATATAGGGAGGCTCTACTGTTGTGGAATTTCTGTACCTTGATTTAAAAGCCTCAGTCTGACCATGAGCTACCATGAGTATGAGCTGTGGGACTCAGATCCAAAATTGTAACTGTTTATGGTTAATGGCTCCAGCTTTAATTTGCTGAAACAAGGACTAATGGGGCCTTTCTCTTTTTTCTTGCCCTTCCTCTTCCCTTTCCTCTTCTGTCCCCTTCCCATTTCCTTTTGCTTTTTAACTTTCCTTTTTCTTCTTCCTCTCCATCTCATTCTCCTCCTGTCTCGTTTTCTTTCTCCTTTACCTTTTTCTTTTTCTTCTAGAGGCAACAGTTTATTTTTTTTAAACAGGTTAACACCTCATAGAATCACAGAATCACAGACTGATTTGGACTGGAAGGAATTTTACAAATCATCTATTTCCAACCCCCGTGCCATGGGCAGGGACACCTTGCACTATCCCAGGTTGCTCAGAGCTCCATCCAGCCTGGCCTTGAACACTCCCAGGGATGAGGGTTCTTACACTTTTCTGGGCAGACACACTTGGTGTTGTCATTGTGTGCTTTGTGAAATTTTTGCACATGAATTTACCTCATCACACTATGAGAAAAACAAGCTTCAGAATCTGTCAGGTTCTGATTTTTCTCTCTCCAGTCCTATTTTTCTGCTGATGGTTCAGCCTACTCCTAGATAAGTTTTAAAACTCTCAGGGATGCAGCTGTGGAAAGGCATGTTAGCTTAATCAAAAAACAAATAAACAGTCAAGATGTGTGGGAAAGGAACCAACTGTACTCACTGTGAACACAGCAGTGTACAGGATGGACATCTTTTCCCTCTAGTTCCGCTTGTGATTCCAAGTTGGTTTTTTTTTCACCCATGAACCAGAGAGTAACATTTGATCTCAGTTTGACTTCTGAAATAGGTCACTGTCTAGTTGAGGAGCAGAGATATGCAGAGATGATGTGTCTGCTTGAAGATCAGTTTCTTGTGGCTAAGGGAGAGCAGATAGGAAAGCATAAATCAAAATAAATATCTTTGTCCCTACTGTGGTTGAAATGGGCTCCTGTGGTATCCAGGGACAGAGGAGGATTTGGAAAGAAAGGTTGCATTGTGATAGTATTTTTCCCTTTGTGGGTTATTCAGAATCTTGCATGGGAAGATGTGGAACGGCTCTGAGCACAGATAATTGGGATGAATCAGTGTTTCTAATTCCACCCAGGATAGCCTCTGTGAGAACTGGAGAGGTTAGCAGCAAGACACAGCACTGGTTTGGAAACATTACTGCTTGTTTCAAAGGCAGCCAGAGTAAATAATGCACACAAACACAGCTCTGGGCTCTCATTACAGAAAACAACAGTAAAATTATTTAATCTCCTCTTCTTTATTTTTTATAAATGAGATTACCTTCTGGGGTGAAGTAGAAGATGAAGACTGCAGTGAGGGAGAAGACTAACTTCTGACTCTGTCAATGGGATGGTGCATGAACTTAAAAACTTGTAGACTGTGAGAAGACAAGTTCAGCACCACTGTTTCTAGAAGTAGAGAAATTAGTCAAAAAATGATTAAAACAAATGAGTAAATGTCAAAACAAACAAACTGTACATATACAAGCCCATAGGTCTTGATGGGTTGCTCCCACAAGAGTTGACCAATGTTATCGTGAGGCCACTCTCAATTATGTTTGAAAAGTTATGACAATCAGCAGATTCCTGCAGACTGGAAGAAGCAATGTTACCTTTATCTTCAGGAAGAGCAAGAAGGCCCTTCTAGGGAATTACAGAGCAATCAGCCTTACCTTAATCCCTGAGAAGGTGACGTAGTAACTAATCCTGAAAATTATTTCCAAACATATAACAGACAAGAAGGTGACTAGGAATAGTCAGGCACAGATGCACAAATTGTGCCTGACCAAACTAATAACCTCACAGACAAACTGGCAAAGTGGAGTTTAGAGAGATGGGCAATGAGGTGACCTGAAAAACTGGCTGACCTTCAGTTTCAAACACTTGTCATCTGTGACATGAAGTCCAGTCACCAGTGGTATGCACCAGGAATTCATACTGGGGCCAATGCTGTTTAAAAATTCTGTTAATGATCTATAAAAGTGATGATAGTTTGATTTCTTTCTCTTATTGCAAAGAAAAAAATGATCATGTATCCTGTTTTACTTCCAATTGCAAAAGTCCCCATGAAGTTTCACTGGATCAAAGACTGAACTGAACATACAACTAAATCCATATTACAGTAATTATTACACTCCAGATGAAAATTTTCACCTCAGCATTCAAAAGTAGTGGGAAGTTCTTGCATTTTCATAAACTAGAGAGTGTTATATGTGCTCCAGCTGCTTTGTTCCTTCTTACTACTCTAAAAAAACCCTAGAAAATTTGAAACAAAACAAATGTAAGGAAAATTACTGTAAAACAATACTGAGATTTTTCTTCTCTCAGTGTAAACTATACCAAACTCACAGGAAAAAAAATAAAATTCTTCAGTAATTGTAAGCCCAGCCTGAACTGAAGTAATCAGACTGACATTTTATATCTATCCTACCATGGGAAACACAATTGCAGTGTGGCTTCTTTGGGGTTGTAGCAGTTATTTCAGATGTTTATTAGGTGCTCCAACTTTAGCGTACTCATAGTCCTCTGTTCCTCCATGGCTTTACCAGCTGCAGGGTGACTGCCCCAGCTCAGGAATTCCACCTGCTGGGAAGATCCAAGCCAGTGTGTCTCAGGAGAGTGGGACTACGTCAGCCTGACCCTATATCTCTGGGATATCCAGAGGATATCCTGCCTTCTCCATGGCTGGGAGAAAGCTGGGTAGTTTTGGAATACAGTGAGCTGAAGGGTCATCTGCAAGATCAGGTGCTTAGGGAAGAATAGAAAGTGAGGCAAACTGAGAGTGCAGGTGCCCCCAAATTTTTGTGCTTGTGTGAATGCCTGCCTGGCCTTCTGACATCAGGGACAAATGGAAACCTGTTGCAGCACCCTCATGGTTTAGAAGAACTTGGACTTCAGCTGCCTGATGGTGGTCAGTGAGTCCCTCACACACCTGTGATGCTCAGACAGCTGTAGCATTTTCATTAGGTAACTGTGAAGGGAAGGAGTCTCATCCACAGCGAGTGTTCTATGGCCTCACTCCTCTTCCTGACCATTAACTGGACTTCTTTCAGAAAGGAGAAACAGGGATTTTTTTTTTTTTTTCCCTAGTTCTTGCCGTGTCAATGAGTGTCCTGGGACACATGAACATGAGAAAGCCATTTGAATGGTTGGAAAAATCGGTACTCACTGCTGGATGTCTCTCAGAAGGCTCTGAGGGAAGGCATCCCTCTGACAGATGGAGGGGCCCAAGGAGCCAGTGTGTGTGACAGGAAAGCCTCTGGCCACCGGGCCTCACATGGGTGAGGAGATGTGAAGCTCCATCCGTGACTGCTGGAGGGAGCAGCAGCTGAGGTGCAGGCAGAGGCTGTGAGCCAGGCTGCAGGTGCTCAGTGAGCCCACAGCTGTGCAAACAACATCAGCTGTGCTCCCCAGCTCCCTCAGAGTTTGCAGGTACACAAACCTTTGGATTCAAGGCTTCAGGTCATCCAGGATGGGGAACTCTTTGCATCTGGCTGGAGGCACATTCAGAGGTGCTGTGAGCAGAGAGGATCTGTGGGCTTAGATAGCCCAGCTTGCATTAGGTTAGCTCAGCTGGTCGGAGCCTGGTGCCAATAACACCAAACTTATGAATTTGATCCCACATGTATGGGCCATGCACTGAAGAGCTGGACTCAGTGATCCTTGTGGGTCCCTTCCAACTGATTCTCTGATTCTGTGATCTGAAGGCCCTGGTAAATAAGAACTGAGTCTGGTCTTGTGATGCTTCTTTGTAGTTTTTCTGGCTTTCAATCTCAAAATAGGCTACAAATTCTGTGCTAAGCTCCATGACTTAGGTTATGCAGCTGAAGCCAAGTCCTTACAAGTTTATCTGACAGAGACAGAGATTTTTCCATATCTGCATCAGAACGTGGCACCTACTTCTGAAGTACAGTTCTTCTCTGAGCCTTTCCTGGCATTAATTGCTTGAATCACATTGCCAAGGGGTTGTTTGCCTGTGTGACAGACCAGCCATCTGCACAGCTCTGGTGGTGCAAATCCAGAATAATTCTGGTAACTTCAGCAGAGCTGCTCAGGAGAGACACGTGCAGCTGAGGTCAGGATCTGTTCTGCTTAATTGAATAAATAAAGGTTAAATATCCTGGAAGATCCAGTTTCCAGTTTCCTTAACCTTGTCTTTGCTGGTTACCTCGTTATTTATTTATTTACTTATTTTCCAACTGAGCTCTTCATGGCCATTGACATGTTCCAGCTTTCTTAATACAGAACATCTGTGGTCCCTATGCAGTGTCCTCTATAGGTCATGGGAAAGCTTTATCTTACTAATAAGCTCCATTCCTCTATATGTTTAAGCCAAATTGATGGGGCCAAGTGTGTTTATAAATAATTATTGTCTTGTAATGACCATTTCCATATGTCCCAGAGGAGTAGAGATTTTGCCCCTTTGAGCTGGCCAGCTGCCTCCTTTGTAACAGTGAGAATAGTTTTTCCCTGTCTGGCTAACATTTGATTTATGTGGAAATGATGATACTGTGGAAATGATGATATTTCAGTGATACTGAAGAATGCAATGCTCCCAACTACCCTTTAATAGTCAAGGAACTCTGTTCATCCACCCACCCTACATTTTTCTCTTCATCAAATGAAATTATAGTTGTAGTTATTGAATTTGTCCCTGACCAGCTCTGTCTGCCTCGGCCAAAACAGGGACAAAAGCATGAGGAAGGCAAGCAAGTTTCACTGGAGTTCTGTCACATATCTGTCACTAAGAGAAATGACCACTGACGTAGGACATGGTTAAATTATGGAAAAATATGTTTGCTGGGAAATGCAGAGCGTGGATTGCCAAAATATGTGGTGAATGACTGACCCTTCTTTAGTGATGAGTGCACCAAGAAATATGCTGCCATATGGCTTCTCCTCTGCATGAAGTGTGAACCAATAGCTGCTTATCACTGAAGGATGATACTGTGTCCAGGGCTTATTTCTTAACACTGTTCCACTAGAGAGAAAATGTATTTCTTACACAATCTGCTCTGCATCCTCTTCCAGCCAGGCAGCAGCAGTGCAGAAGAGGTTAGGATCCATCTTTTAAAGGCTTTCAGAAGAAATCCGTTGGAGACTTCAGAAGAACAACACACAAAACTTATGCGGGATATCTGTTAATCTTCACTTCTGAAGTTGTTCCTTGAGCTACATTTACATAAGTTTATGTGGAGATATTTGCACAGGGTAAAGAATGTTTATTCTGTTTTTCCACTCTCACAAAATGCTATACTGTGTGGAAGAGAATGAATGCCTGGGGATTTCTAGGCTTTGGTTTCTGGTAAAGCCAGTCTGATAAACAGACTTCAGGCTTGATCAATAATGAGAATACATTCCTATGACTGTAATTTCATCCTACCCTGTAGTCTATCAGAAAAGTAATGAGGAAAGAAAGGTGATTTTCAAGAACTTCATTTTATTATGCAGAAAAATAATCAAAGTATTGTCCTTCTCCTCAGAATGCTGGGGTTTAACACTTAGTAAAGAAAGATTTTGTCAAAGAAGAACATGTATTTTGGGTATTTAGGTGTTCGTCCATGTTTGTGAGAAATCCAGTTTTGACTGATGCATGAGGGACTAGACAGAGCCTCCCTTTCCTGTACTCTGGGACATGTTCCATGGGAGAATTCAGCAGTAAACCAATTCCTATAAATTATATTATGACATCCTTATCATGATTTCCAAGTCCTCTCATACAGCATAGCAATGTATGTCAGAAGGGGATGTGTGCACTGTGGTCTGGTTTTGATACCAGTGAGATTTTGTATTGCAGTCCTGTATCTCCTGTTTCAAATAGCAAAGGGAAAGCTGTACCACCAGGAAAATGATATAAAATACTGTTTGTGGATATTTAATTTCAGGTTATGAACTAGGAAAAAAACCAAAACAAAACAATCACAAGCCAAACCAGCACAATTGATCTGTTACTGCTGGGATCTATTCTTTTTTTGTTGTTGTTATGTAAACTGCGTGACGGCCTGGTTTTCCAATGGTGGGAAAATCTCCTGAGAAGAAATGTGTCCCTCGCTTCCTCTGGGAATGTGTAGTACCCTGGAGATTCTTCTTGTTTGACATTTTGTTTCTCAAGTGACTACTGGACCTTTGCTCAGATGAGATAAGTCATTTTTCTTTCCCTGGCTACAAGTAGTACATGTAATTATGTAATTGTAAGGCTCTTCATACTTAGGGCTAAACTGGTTTATGACAGTGGACATGCAGGTGTTTGTCCTCCCAGAACTTTTCTGAGCTGGATTGGATTACTTTGGCCATGTTTTGGTGGCAGGTAGCACAGCAAGATCAGGAAATCCCTGTTCAGTGGACGGCCATTGTCCATCCTTGCTCTCATACATTTTTCCACAGCAAATTTGGAGGCCAACACACTGGAGTACAAACTGTGGTGTACTTCTGATGGTTTTGAAGCAGAAACAAGTCCTGCTTATAAAATTAAAACAGATATTTGTTCTATCTTTTGTAAATACAGCAGAGTTAGGTTGTATAGATTATAGGTTGTATAGATTATAGGTTATAACCTATATATATATATAGGTTATAAAGATTGTAAAATATGATGAGGTTGCATCTGGAAAACTTGAAGACCTCCACAGAACACCAGATTCAGATTATGCTCAGATTATGTCAGAACGAATCAAAAATTTTAGCTACTCTGAACCTCTTCTTTTCACCTGATAGTGTTTTTAGACAGGAGCTGCTCACATTCACAGCATCTGGAAGGCACTTTGCAGGCTTGCAGGCAGGACAGATCTAATNTAGGTTATAACCTATATATATATATAGGTTATAAAGATTGTAAAATATGATGAGGTTGCATCTGGAAAACTTGAAGACCTCCACAGAACACCAGATTCAGATTATGCTCAGATTATGTCAGAACGAATCACAAATTTTAGCTACTCTGAACCTCTTCTTTTCACCTGATAGTGTTTTTAGACAGGAGCTGCTCACATTCACAGCATCTGGAAGGCACTTTGCAGGCTTGCAGGCAGGACAGATCTAATAAATGCAAACAAGTGATCCAAACAGTCTAGTTAAATTCATTTTCATTGTGCAGTGTTTGCATCTGGTGTTTCAAACAGCACCAGTCTACCCTGCAGTGTTTGGAGTTCTGTCTCTAAAAGGAGACAATTCTTTCACAACCAGTATGGAACCATGAGATATTATATTAGGGAACACCAAATCTTCTTCTCTTACTAGACTACTGATGTATCTTTTTTCATTATTAATTGAGGTTCTGTTGCTACATAATCTTCCTCTCCTTTTTCTTTACCAGAAAGCCTATGAAACAAAAGTAGCCTGCTGCCATATGGAAAGGGCAGCTAGAACCTTATGGCTGTTTCCTTTTCCATCAGAGGTTGCACTGAAATGTCTAAACAAAAATATTTGTGGTTGCGTGTAAGTTTAGGGTTAAAGAGCTCCCTGGGGCTGGAAGGCACACACCCATGCTGCCTGGGAATGGCTACTTCAGGATTAGGAAAACTCCCCTGCTAGACAGATTTATGTTGTGGAGATCCTGCTACTTTTCCCTCTGAATGCTCTGCCTGCCTGGACACTTTAAGTAGATATTTAACTGTAGAATCCTTAAGAATTCTCCTCATTTGGGGGAGGCTTCACGCAAGTGCACAGGGATTGCTGAACTGTTTAGGATTTCATAGATGCTCTGGTGTTTTATAGAATCACAGGATGCTCTAGGTTAGAAGGGATCTCAAAGATCATTCAGTTCCATCCCACTGCCACGGGCAGAGACTTCTTCCACTAGACCAGTTTGCTGAGATTCCCATCCATCCTGGCCTTGAACACTTTTTATCTCGGTGGCTAACAGCATCCTCAGTGTTTTAATTTTGTTATATTTGTTCATATTAGCAGTCAGTACTCTACAATTCACAATTTATTAGGTACTTATGTCTTAGGAAGTGATTCCAACTGGAATCCAGCACTTGCAGATCTCCCCTTCAGAAGCCTTTGATCCGAAATAAACCAGAACCACATTTACTTCACCAGAAAGAATAGTACATCAAGTAAGAAATGTTTTTAAAACCGTGACCTTTGTCAGGAAAATTAATCCACGAAAGCCAGAGGTTTATGTCCAAAAAAGGAGACAGAGGAGCCCCTTTTTCTTTATTCGAATAAAGGAAGAGGCCATGGGGCATTTCCCCTGGGATCTCTCCAATTTTTGGAGGACGCAGCCTCCTTTTTATCCTAATTTCCCCGGCCACATGTCCCTCTCTCTTTCCCCATTGGCTGAGGTCCTTGATAGGTACAGACTTCCCGGAATGCCTAATACCTAAAACCCCTTTCTACTGTATATTCCAAATACACACACATCTTCCTGTCTATTCCTGGTGTTAATCAGGGGAATTCCTATGGAATCTCTTCCCATTGTTTCTCTTATCTCTCAATGCTAATTTCATCAACCAGCAGACCCACAGCTTGTTTGTAAAGACAAGTCTCTCATTCCTTTCACCTTCACTTCTGCTGATATTCACTTCTGCTTTCCTTAAAAGCTGTCCATGTCTTGACTTCTTCAGAGCATTCCCACATTAGCCTGGTTCCCTAGAGGAGCTGTCTTCTCCTCCTTTGGATGATGCGTTCCTTCAAGTCTGCTGTCTCTGATATCCCTGTTTTCCATCTTGCCTGGTCATTGTATCATTACAATACTCCGTGTGTGCTGGAGATGGCTTGTCCTACCATTCCTGGGTTTTATTCTTCCTTTTGCCCAGCAGCCCTTTGTTGAGCTGGTTCACTGGAGTGGCCCAGACAAATCGTTTCAGCGTTCACTTTCCTCTATTTACCACAGAGTAGACATATTGTCAATGTTCAGAGTGTGTGCAAGACCCTCACATGCCATAATCAGTTGTTTAGCAGAAAGAAAGGCAAAAGCCAAGGAAGGGAAGCAGGAATCTGGTTTGCCTCTGACAGCCCCTTGAACTGTGCTCTGGCAGCTCCGAGCGAGCCTTCCCTAGGGGCACATTAGGCACATGTGCTTTGGAGAGCAAGAGGATCCAGGGCTGATCCTCACTGCTGCTGCTGGGAGTTTGCATGGCCACAGCGTGTGACCCAGCTGGGAGCAAGTCCCTGCCTGGCTGAAGGGGCTGCACGTAGCTCTGTGCTTGCTGCTGATTTCCAGGACCAAATTCCATGTCCTGCATGACGTGTGCAGCTCCCAAGTGGCATCATCCA
This sequence comes from Notiomystis cincta, assembly GCA_013398075.1. Lineage (NCBI taxonomy): Eukaryota > Metazoa > Chordata > Aves > Passeriformes > Notiomystidae > Notiomystis > Notiomystis cincta. The sequence continues at coordinate 25,977 of VZRX01001998.1, forward strand.
TGGCTGGGGAGATCTCCAGGGACACAGAGAGTAAGTGCTACCCTTTAAAAGCATATATCTCTGAGTGAAACCATTTGTCTAGCTCTCTGTGTCTTTGCTAATGAACATTTCACCCCTTAAAAGGTATTTTTACCCTCTTCTCTGTGCATGGTGCTGATGAGCCCATATGTGTGGCAATTTCACCGAGCTGAAATGCCACAGCCTCCTGATGATTTCAGGCACCAAATTATTATAGGCAGGTTTTTCAAAGGGAGGTCTAGAATCTGTTGCTACTAAGAAAACTCCTCCCCTTTTCACAACAGGGGCAAAACATCAACAAACTTTGGATGTGTATTTGCACACACACACTTGTACACGCACACATTTTTCCTCTGCAGATTATTTTCCCAGTATCATATCCCAAATGATATTCCCAAAGTACCCATAAGAAATGCCTGGAAATCCTAATGACGGTAGGAGTTCCCAGCCTTTTTCCACTACTGCATGCGAATGTAAGTCAAATTGAAAATTTCAAAGAGGAAAGTGACCATGAGAAATTCACTGAGACACTTGACAGAAATCTAAACCAACACACTGCAAAGAGTTACAAACAAAAACTGGTCTCAAAACCAGCGCTCCTCCTGTGACATCATGTCACATCAATCACTGCTAAATTGACCTAATAAGGATGAAAATTCCCACTTCACAGCCTGCTCTCCCAAACAAAAAAATGCATTTTCTGCTGTGTTGGACCTTCCTTAATGTCTGCCAGAAGAGATGGAGCTAGTAGCTTGGCTCAGACGTCAGGGCAGTTAGTTGAGGCCCTGGGTGGGAGAGGAGTCCATAAAGTCCATCTTAGTTAGGGTCTTTTCTCTCTAAAGCACATGATGGAGTCTCTGAGAATGAGGATTCATTATATACATACATACATATATATATATTTATACATATATATATATGTAATTTGTGTGTGTGTGTGTATGTGGCCAGAGACTAAGCTTTAAGTGGAATCTTTTGGCTGGAAAACCAAAGTAAAAATAACTTGGAGAATCGCTACTGTCAAATCTGGCAGTTCAGACACTTGCTTCTTTATATATATATATAAATGTGTACATGTATATGTAGATAGATATTAAGTTAAACAAGGTTTTCTCCTTTGATTTGATAATATGCACAAGGAGAATTTAAGTTGAAGCATTTTACTGATGAACTAATAGTTCTGTGCTTGAAGTGGAATAGGAAAGAATGTGTTGATTTACACAGATGTATGGTTTTGGAAAAACATAAGAAGTTATCATCACTTGCTGGCTGAGTGATCTGCAGTGGATTGCAAACACTGTGCAAGGTGTGGCTATCTACTTAAAATGATATTTCTGTTTTATGAACACCACTAAAAGCCTCTCAGTGAGTGAGTGCTCAGATGTTGACATCTGAAATGAGAAAGATATGATTAATTATATGTTTCCATGCTAAATTATTGTGCTTATACGTGTCTTGTGCGTGGTTTCAATTTAAACATCTCCATCAGTAAAGTCTCTGGCACCTCTGTTTTGAAGACCGTTCCACCTAACATTCAGCATATGGTCAAGAAATTTTTATTTTAGTCTTCTGAACTTCTCATTTCTCTGGGCTTGTGCCTTTCCTCTGGTAATTGATATAACTGAATTAGGACTCATTTTCTGTTGCTTTTTATCTTTAACCAGTGTATCTGAATTGATATCTGAACAGATTATTGTCCCTTAAGGAAAACACCCATGACTGATAACACCATACTTACTACTAACATAAACTGAAGGATGTCTTTAAAATTAGGTTAAATTTAATATTTCATGGAGGACATTCAGTCTTGTATTCCACTTTTCATGTGGATGTTGACGGTATAAAGGAGCTGACTGTTAGGAGAGCTTCAGTCCAGAAATTTTATTACTCTCTTAATGCAAAATATTTAAAGAATGCAGTGAGATTTTTTTATATGGAAAAAATAGCACATCCCAAACAATTTAATCTGATCAACCAAGAATAGTATCTGTTTATAATACGACTTAAAACACACCAGCTAAGGCTGAGCAGACAACATTTATTAGTACTTGATATATTTTTGAAAAGCTGTGACATGAAAAGCTGACCCCCCAAGGGGCAAACAATTGTCACTTGCTCTCACTCAAACTCAGCAGAGTTTCTTTCAGTGTGTGTCACAACCCTTCAGTTTTGCTTCATGTTCTGCCCTTGACTGAATTTGAAAACTGACAGTCAGCAGAAGCAGCCCCTTTCTGGCAGACCAGCCCAGATCACCCAGTATCAAAGACCTAACATCAAAAAATACACCCTGAAGGATAATGAATCTGGGCCATGGGAGGATGCAATCAATTTTCATGGCTATTGTGGTTACAAAAGGGAAAAAAAAGCACTTGAGGAAGGCAGTGATGTTCCCTGGATGAGGAAGATGCTGAGTCCCAAACCACAATACCCCCTTCCAGTCACTCCAGTGCCATTTTATGGCCTTTGTAATAGACCTCAGACCATGAAACCAAGAAATATCATTTCACTTTGGCCCACACAGAAGCTGGCTTTCTCATCCTTGCTATTAAGCCAAAATTTAACAACAGAATCCAAGTAAACTCCTATGGCAATGAGATACCCTAATTTTTACAAATTATCCTGAGGGACATTTGTTAATGCTAGTTGAAGAATCCATAATTAGTACTGAAATGCATTTGTCAGAATAAATCAGCCATTTGGGGATGCCTGAGTCTGCTGGGGTTTTTGTTCCCCTATGTTTGTTTGTCTCCTCAGTGGGAGATTAATTTAAGACTTGGAGGAAAGCTTTCTCTTGACCAAAACTCATTAAATCTCCCTAGTCATAAATTTGGAGTGCAGCAGGGACCATTAGATCATCTCATCTGACGTATTGAGCAGCACAGGCCATGACATCGTGCACAGCTACACCTGCACTGCGCCCAGGAAAGTGTGTAGAGATTAACACTTATCCTCCAGAAAATTACAGCATGTTTGTGGTGGGAGTGATGTCTTCAGGTGGATCAACTCTTCTTTAGAGTACAAAAAAAGGGGTTAAACCTGTGTTAAAGGTGAAGAGAGAATCCATCATGCATTTGTTTCCCTCTTTGAATTTTTAATAACCTACTTGTTTAAATAATTGGTAGCAATAGCTAAAGTTTGGACGAGGTTTTCCTCGAATGCATGTTTTTTGTCTTTCTTACATTGATGATGCTGGAATATTCCCTTCAATACCAATAATTCATCAGTGTTCTGAGAGTCCTGTGCCAGAAACTCCCTGAATACTTATTATTTTAAAATATTTCTTTTAATCCAAGCCCCTTGGTGATGTGTTCTGACTGTGAGTGCCCAGTGGCTGTTTCTCTTGGATAGCACTGATCTTGTCTCTGCAGGCTAAATCTCTCTTCAGCATCCAATAAGGGAATATGGGAATGTATTTTATCTTTACTGTCCAGTTATCACATGAGAAATCTTTTTTTTTCTTTTTTAAAGTTCAAAGAATTCTTAAGGAAAAATAGAAAATGTAATTCAGGGAGACAGGGCTGAGAAGCATTATTAATAATTTAGGGGTATTAGAAATTCTGGCCTATCAGCTTAGATTAGTCTGGATGTCATGTAAATACAAATATAGGGAAAAATATTTTAATATAAGCATTAGGGGGAGAAAAAGTTAACTCTCACCTGGCTATTCAAGCAACCCCTACCAGTGTTTTGAAAATACCAGGCCTCACAGAGAATATATTTTGTCAAAATAATACAAGCTTTGTTCCTTTCATCATATAATATCTAATTTTTTTTTCTCCTGTCAAAGCTCCTTTCTGGTCTTGGACTAACTACTTTTGCAGCTTGCAGCAAAAAACATTTGCTAATAATAGCCACTGGAGTGCTTGGAAAATGGTTTCACAAAATGTCTTCAGTCCCTAGTTTGTGAAGGAAAAAAAGATGTGGAGAATTAACCATCTTTTTTATTTTCAACCAGAAAAAATAGTGTATCCATGCTGCTTTCCAGATGGAAAAGCAAAAGCATGATTCCTGGCCTGCACTTCATAAAGTGTAGATAAAGGCTCAGGCTTTTATGAAATTCATTCAGGATGGCTGTGAGGCAAGGCTTCTGAAATGACCCTTCAGCCTGAAGTGACACATGGCTTTAGGGAAAAGGGCTACGGCACACATGAAGTGTTAAGTAAATCTGAGTATTTCTCTGGCTCTCACTTTATAATGTCTTGAGTACTCCAGGAAGCCCAGAGAGAAGGGCAACCTTCTGTGGAAGGAGCCAGGCAGTTGTATAGGCCAGAGCAGATCGCTGTGGGACAACATGCTCATGAAGAAATGCTCAAGGGGCAGAATTGTTTACAAGGCCAGAGTGATGCCAGGGGCAGCAGAGACGTTCAACATGTGCCTTGCAGCAGGCCTTTCGAGTGCCGAGCTCCTGCTTCTGTCCCTGGCTTGAGTTGCACCAGATATTGCAAAAGAGAGTGCAAGAAATCCTGAAGGTGACAGCCACAGAACCAGCTGCCAACAGGGAAAGTTTCCTCCAAATCTTACTACTCAGAGGTTGGCTTCAACCCTCGAGCATTAATCTCTATATCCCCTGTAAGCACTGTCTGTGTTTGCTCTGTGTCCCCACCACAGTAACTCTGAATCTTCTGGGTGTCCAAATCAAGGACAAAAGCTCTCACTGCCATTTTTCTGTTTAAAACAGGGAAGTTCCTTAGGTGAAAGCTAGAAAGAAAAAATAAAGTGCTATCCCAGACATTATGCCTGTCCTGGAAGGACTTTATAATTACTTTTCCAAGCTTAGAAAATAGTTTTGCTCTTCTGGTAGGCTGCACAAAGAGCCAAAGCATATTAAATACACAGAATAAGTGATGTCAAGTAATGCAGTTCCAGTTACACCATGCTACAGAGGGATGGCAATGGCAGGGACACAAATAAGTGTGGAGGGATGATGTTGATACCTTATTGTATCTAATTTACTAAATTATTATCAATGAGATGGACAGTTAATTGCTAACATGAACTGTCAGCACTATTTGGTAGAATTCTCACCTATCATTCTTAACTTGTCAGCCTGTGTTGCACACTGAAGGCTTCAAATTTAAAATAAAGCCCCTTTCTGATAAAGTTGCCAAGGAGCATAAATAATTAAACATGTTGAGCTGTGGTGCTACCAGCTGATCCCTTCTCAGTGAGTAAAGCTGGGACTGAAAGGACATGCAATGATATTGCAAAGCTGGATGTGAAAGCTGTCCTTTCAGTGAGGAAAGCAGCTTCCAGGGCAAAACCTCTCCCCTGCTCTCCATCACGGGCTGCTTCTGACCTTGATCTCTTCCAGGACTGCTAAACTTGCTCAAGAAAGGGGCTTTGAACTGAAGGATTTTCTGCACAGAGAATGAGCACAGCGCATATGAACATGACATTCATGGCACAAAGCTCTGCCTTGTCTATCTGTTCAGCATCCTGGCATACGGCTGAGGTGTCTCTGTTACCTCAAAACACCAATATCCCTGCAGTAGTGTTCCAACAGAGTGTAATAGGTGTGAAGCAGAGAGGGACATGTAGATGAAATAAAAGTTGGAAGGAGAAAATGAGAAAATGGTTCTAGGCAAAAGAAAAGCTCTTTTGAAATACCGAGAGATTAATGAGGTAATATAAAATTATTATTCAAAAGGACCATGGGAAAGGCTGGGATACAGGAAGGACCAAGAGTATAGAGAATAAATGAAGACTATAAAGAGAAAAAAAGGAAAGGAATAGGGAAAAATCAGAGACAGAAGAAATCATTATTTGTTGGGGGTTAGGATTTTTCCTTTTTTTCTTTCTCTCATGGGTTTTTGTCCCATCTGTTGCTAAGAGACAAATAACGACCAGTACTTAAGAAAGGCAAAAAAAATGGCCAACACTGGGGCAGTGTGCAGCTGGCTACTCTCTTATCTGGGAGATTTTCTCTTTGGAAAGACAAAGATACCACAAGATTTTGGCTAGGTGGTGAGAGGCTGGGCTTGGCTGCTCTTGCTCTTGGCATCGGAGGAGGCACAGCTGGTCTGCAGTTGCTGCCCGAAGGATTTTCTGCTATGATGGAGCTTTTCTTCTCCCCTTGCATCTCCTACTGTAAGTGAGCCTTTGTTCGTTAGCTGTTGGGCTGGGACCTTATTAACACCCAATCCGACAGGAAGGGACCCCTCCCATCTATTCAGGTGCCTAAGGGAAAAACCCAGGGCCTCAACCCTCTTCCCAGAGGGTGTCTCCCTGGCAGGCTGCTACAGAGGAGCCCGGCTGCCGCTGCCCAGCCCTGCTGCTTTCTGCTGCTGCCTGGGGCTTTTTTCACTACACTCTAACCCATAAGCCCTTCCTGCCAGGACACCCTGCAGCTTCTGCTACAGCTGTGAAGTTTCTGAAACATTTCCTTTGCTACTCTGGGGTCTGTTCGTCCCTGCCCTCCTAGCCGCCGCTCTGAGGTCCCTGCTGTGGCCCATGTTGCCATCCAGCCCACCTGCCATTACCGCCTGAGGGAGACATGGCTGAGCGCCCCCTGCAGGCGTGGGGGAATCATCGCCCCTGCCAGGCCCAGCGGAGCCACCAGCGCCCCTGCCGGCTGTGAGCGGAACTGCACTGAGGGGGAAAGGGCCTGCAGCCAAGAGAAGGCTGACACTGGGCTCTGGTTCTGTTTGTTGATACTGCTGTTGTTGTTGTTTGCCTTGTTATACATTCTAATAAAGAATTGTTACTCCTTTTCTCATATCTTTGCCTGAAAACCCCTTAATTTCAAAGTTCTAACAATTTGGAGGGAAGGGGGTCATATTTTTTCCATTCCAATGAAGGTTCCCACCTACCTTGGCAGACACCTGTCGTTCAAACCAAGACATTATTGTAACATTTTTTTTATTATTATTTTGTATAAAACCTGCTTCTGCACAGCATCTGACATAGCCATGTATCCAACAGAAAGCCTCAGAGAAATTCACAGCCCTGGAAATGGAGGACAGAGACAAATTGTATGTGCTTCACTCTGACTCTTCTTGGAAGCTGCGGCTGATCATTGTTTGGACACACAATGGACAGATTAATTTCTCCAGATGTTCACCATCCACCCTTCCAGAACATTAATGGGCAGGCCAGGGAATGGATGCTTTTAGCAGAAACTTCAGTTTCCTCTACTGCTTCAGATGAAGTATTTTGACAGTTTTTATTCTGGAGAGCACCTGTTCCAAATGCAGGGAGTACACATGTCAGACCAATGCCCCTCCATGCCACAATCCAACACCTCATGAAGCCTGAAACCATCCATCCAACAACTGCTGATAAGCTACTTCCAAAGAGAATGAGAATCCAGCATTGCTTTTGACTATTTCACCTTACAGGAAAAAAGCAAACATTTAAAATTCCAACAGTATTTAAATGGTTGAGTGGCTTGGAGGGTCAGAACAAGGATAGTACTTCTCTTGAGCCACAGACATAAGACAATTTCTGAAAGAGATTTGAATAGGAACATGTCCATAGTTATGCTTATTCACACAGGGAAAAAACATGTATCAGTTTAGGCTACCAAATCTGACAGAATTATTTGTCTTACTTTTATGTATTCTTGTAGAAAAATTTGTGACAACATTTTTGGGAAAGCTCCAGGTAACAAATGCCCATTTTAATTTGAAGAGGAATGCTGCTTCCCACCAATTCTCAATGCCAGATTATAGAAAAACACAGGTGAGGAATGCTAAAAAACAGGAATTCGGCAGCAGCACCCAAGTACCCCTGAAAAATATTCAGATAGTTTTGAAAATATTATCCCTAATATTACTGGCAGGCTTCCCTCTCATTCCCATTTATGAGTTCCCACTAGCAAAAAATAACCTAACCTTCTGCTGGAGCAAGCAGAATTAATCCTATGAAAAGTAAGTGAATCAAGTATACTTGTTTCCTTCCATGTAAGAATTCATCAGAGAAAGCAAATCAGGATTTGGGCTTCCATCATGGAGAGAATATTAAAGAGGCATCTGCTTTTTCCAGCTTGAGTAATTTCAGTGAAACAGATGCCCAGGTGGCAGCCAGGAGGACTAGGATTTCTCAGCTTAGGCTACAGCTACTCTAAGATGTGTGTTGTCCTGCAGCCAAGTATCTCACCCTGAGAAGAAGAGCAGCACTCCGTCGTTTTGCTGGTTTTCCTGCCTGGAGGTCACCAGCTTTCCTGTGGGATGGACGGGTCACTCCACCTGACCTGAATTTGCTCTCAAAATGCCCTTGCCACAAACCAACAAAAAAGAAAAAGCCTGGAAAATCGAAGGTAAAATGGTGGCTCTTCTCCAGTGAAATCCTTGGGGAATTCAGTTACTCCCTTTAAGAGAACAAGGAATTCGCACAAAAAGATCAACATCCAAATGTCATGCACAAAATCCGTGGGAGCTGTTGAATGCAGAAGTTTTGTGAAAGCACTCACTTACACAGGAAAGCTCCACATTTTGTGACAGCCAGCAGAAGAAAAGAAAGAGACCCTTGATAGGAAAAATACAATTTAAAAAATCAGCATGCCATTAAAACAGGTATAAATACACATTATATTACATGAGTGAAGTGTGTTTTCTTTAGTGCACGTGCCATTTTTTTATTAATTCATACGCTAAGTGCTAAGGTGTTTTCTAATGCCATTAGGTGGTGCTTTCAGTAAGTAATGGAATAAATAGTTCTTGCACGGTTCTCTTCTGCATCGTGTTCTTGATTTCTTAAGTAAAAGGAAATTGAAGCAAAACACCACAGGTGCCTCCTCCTTCCAAAGCTCAGTGCCAAGGCATGAAGCTGTGCATCACGTTTCTGAGGCACTCTGGCTCCCCTCAGGCGTGATAAACTGCACTTTGGGCACGATAAGTGAGGAGTTGGTTCTCCGCATGGAGTTGCTCCTCCGAATGGAGTTGTTTCTCCTCATGGAGTTGCGCTTCCTCAGGGAGTTTTGGTGGGACAGCTCGCTCTTCTGCAGGGTCTGGATGAGGATGGAGGGCTTCTCGTCAAGCTCCCGGGCGCTGCAGCGTGGCGCAGCCACTTTGACAGTGTTGCCAAACTTGGAGTAGTCAACAGCGTACACGCCTTCCTCCTCGGTGACGATGGGCACGAAGCGGTGACCCCATAGGATCTCCTCTGCCACGTAGGAGGTTCTCGCCTGTGTCGTGATGCCAGTGGTTTCTACGACCCCTTCCAGTATCACGATGAGCTCCAGGTCCTGGAGTGCCAGGTCAGAAGCAGAGATGTCGTAAAGAGGGCTCCGCTTGTCTATGATGTGACAAATGATCAAGGGAGCCACCAGGAAAATGTTGTTGCTTTCAATTGGGTTATCCACGGGGATATCCACTTGGTGAATGGGTATGACTTCTCCTTCAGGGGTCGTGGTCTTCCTCACGACCTGGATTCTCACTGAGGCGCTGATGATCATGCTCTTCCTCAGGTCCCCCACCCGGAACATGAAGCAGAGCTTGCCATTGCGGACAGCAATGACCGCCTGCCGGCTGAAGATCAGTGTCTCAGCCCGCCGGTGAGCCTGCGCCGTCTTCATGAATATGCAGCCCAGCATGACAGCATTGATGATCAGCCCCACAATGTTCTGCAGGATCAGGACTGTGATGGCCAGGGGACACTCCTCAGTCATCATCCTGCCCCCAAAGCCAATGGTCACCTGAACTTCAATGGAGAAGAGGAAAGCGGAGGTGAAAGACCTGTAGGGAAAGATTGCACTCAGTTAACTCTCAGGACATGGAGCACAGACTGAGAAGCTGTTAACATGTACTTCCAGAAACAAACTTAAGGACCCGTTTGTATGGTTCTAGTACACATAAGCCTTCTGTTAACACCAGCCAAAGCATTGCATGCTTGGTGGCTCAGATTTGTGTGGTTGGTGTAGTGTCTGATGGTGGCAGGGAAGACCTCAGAGCCTGAGCTCCTCAAAGACTGTCTGAGTGACCCTGAGCAGCTCAGAGAGTCTCTGTCCAGGAGCATGGGCTGTCCACTGGCTTAGTGAACAGCTCTGGAACAGCTGGGCTTTCCACCTTCTCCATCCCATGAAGCCCTTGGTGGAGAGAAGTGGTTTTGGCAGGAGTGGGCAATCAGCTGGCACACTGAGATCCTTCCACTAGCCTGTGCAGGGAAAGGAAACAGGGAAAACTGCAGCATTTCACTCATGCAACCTGAATCGTGACCCAGAATGTCCGAGGGGGGGGAGGAGGGGAGAGGAGGAGTGGGGGGAAGAGGGGCTTTCCCAGATTCGTGGCCCTACCCAAACCCTTGCTCACCTTGTGACTGAGCAAGATGAGGCTGCAGAGAGAAGCCAGTGGCTGCCATGCTACTCCCTGCACACCTTGGCAGTAGGACAGCGCTGTGACCCAGGGCTTGGGTTCAGCTCACTGCCAGGGCAAGACCAGCTGGAAAATTTCAACATGGAAATGGGATGTAGAAGTGCGGGTTAATTTAAATACTCTAAAATGCTGTGGTGCTGGACATCAGAAAATGCTGTCCACAAGCTTCCCAAAATACATTACTTATAGTAGCCTTCCTTTTATATTTATTTCTTCTTTTATTCCTTTATTCCTTCCAGATGCATCCTTCCACTGCAATCCAATAAATCTGAAGCAACAATGCTTAACAGGGCTATATCAGTGGAAAATATATCCTGCCCATGAAGATGGGTCTAAATCATTCACTGGGTTTGCTTTGCTTTTCAATTAATCTGCTTTTAAGTATCTTTTCTTTTTCTTTTCTAGCCATATTTTCACATACATTTTCCTATCTTTAAATAGCATAGGCAGTATCAGGGATAATTTTCTGTGCAATGAGAAAGTCCATCTTTCAGAAAACCAGCCAGTCTCTGTACAGATATCTTCGAAATAGCTCTTTTCTTGTGCCTTTTCTATTTTTCTTAATCATTAACAACTTCCTTTGTATTAAGGGGGTTTATTTTTATATTTCATTTGAAAAAATCAGGGATGAAGGAGTTAATTAATAGAATTCATGGAATGATTTCTTATGTTCATGAATATTCAGTTACCTACAGAATGAAGCTTCTGGATTAAACTTCATTCAACTGAATTCAACTTAAAATGCTGTCTATTAAAGAGTCTGGCTTCCCTTAGTAATATTCTTTCTTTAACAAAAGAAAAATAAAAGAAATTCACCTTTTTAACAGTGGAAGTAAGTGAAAGAGCAAGTTTGTAAAGCATTTTGACCACGTGAAATGGGAGAGAGAAAGTGCAAACCACACTGTTCCCAGGTCGTTCCCCTCAGAGCTGTGTAGTAGCTTTTCTTTTTGGATTAATGTTTGCTTTCTGTGGCAAAGGGCTGCAAGGCTTAGAAATTTCTGCAGTACCTGAAAAAATTAAAGTGCTGTGCAAGCTCTAGGCACTGGTTAAAATTTCCAAAGCCAAGTTTTCCTGTAAATATGTATACACCTAGCCAAGAAAGCTCTCCTGAAATACCTGTGGGCCTGAATCTCAGGAGAGTAGGTTAAAAATTATTTGCCATGATTTCGGTATTGCAATACTGAAGATATTTTACACCCAAAACCTCACCATTCTTAAAGGTGTCATCAATCACATCGTTACTTCATGACTTTGACCAAAGTGGTAGCCAGATTTCCCTAGGAAAGGAAAAGATTTCCTGTGGCTTGGACATGGGCACTGGAGCAGCTTTTGCCTGACCACCCCACGAAGGAGGGGTGTGTGTTTTTTGGCATGGGCTAAATTTGAAATGATATTGATTCATAACCTGAAATGATATTGATTGATTCATTGTGCTTCCTAGCAGCCATCCTGGAAGAGACATAGGGAGCTATGGGAGGGAACAGGGCCAGAGTCCTGGCTGTGGATGTGCCTGGCCCCAGAGGCATGAAGCCCTTGGCCCTCAGCTCAGGATCTGCGGGGTGACCCAGCAGCCACCCCGAGGGAGGCACCAGCCACACGCAGGGATGTCCCCTCAGCTGTCCCCTGACGAGCTACAGGATTGTAGCTGTTCAATAATTCCGGTTGGACAGATTCCATAAATCCCAGAAATGCTGGGGGTAACGCTCCTGTGGGTGCAAGCTGGCTCAGGACATCTCATTTCAGAGGAAACTGCTTGTGGCCAGACATCGGAAAAGAAATAAGATATCAAGCCCTGCTCCAATTTCCCCCAGTCTAGAGAAAGATAGCTTGGAAAAAAAACCTTTTTTTTACCTTGGAAAATCCCCTTTAGCAAAAAAAGTGTCAAAATGAAGGGAGAGTTAAATCTCTGCTACCTCATGAGCCAGATGCAATGTTCCTTCAGACTTAGTGAGGTGTCTCAAAACTTTGTGGGAGAAAGGATAAAAGAGAAATGAATTCTCTGATGCTTCAGAGGACTCTGCAGCCCCCAGACCCTAAAAGCACTGCAATGTGTAAAGGCAGATGATCTGGAGCAGCCTGGAGGTACAGAATCAGGACATTTCTACCTAAAAACCTAGTGCTATAAAAGCAGATTTAATCGATGAGATCCTGAAGTGATCTTATGCTTATCCCACCTGCAATTCACAGTCTTCTCTTCCATGTATGTTGGTGTCACCTTATCAGTGCCCTGACAATTGTGGTGGCTTTGGGGACAAAGAGTAAAATACTTCAACAGGTGACATTTAATCCAGTCATCCCTTAAGCTTTCACTGTCTGACACATCATGGACAGTTCCTCTGTCCAACTGCTGGCCTATAGCTTCACCAAGGTATTTTGAAGCCCCACATATTTAACACTCTCATGAGAGTCATCTCGAAACACACCTAGTTTTGTCCTAGGTGACACATTTCTTGGCACCTCTGACTGATGCCCTGCCTGACACCCAGGGCTGGTTTCCTGCCTGTCAGGCAGTGCTCTGGGGGGAGCACCTCTCACCGGCATGGCACTGGGGATGCTCCCGCTGCCATAGACAACGTTACAATACATATAACACATACCCACTCTTGCAGCAGGCTCTTATCTCGACAGGCAATCGAGTTACCCACAGAGTGTGGAGACACATGAAAAGCAGCAGGTCTCCCTCTCTTTCAGATCCTGTAAGGAATCAAAGACATCTACAGTACAGTATTCTCCAAGCCCAGGAGGCTTGCTGAGTTTAGGCAATCTAGAGGAAAACACTGCACTTTTCAACTGTCTCAACCAAACGCAATGGTTCGTGTAAACCAAAAGCTGCACTTCAGACAACACCAGGACAGCAGGCAGCTCTGTCCCCCACCTTCCTTCATCCCACCAAACTCTACCTGACACACGTCACACACGGCGTCCACTTCGTGCTGTTCAGAGTGTTTTCAGTGCTTGGGTCCATGTCGCCGTGGGCAAAAGCCACCAGCCACCACATCATGGCAAAGAGCAGCCAGCTGCACAGGAAGGACATGGTGAAGATGACCAGCGTGTGACGCCACTTCAGGTCTACCAGGGTGGTGAAGATGTCTTGCAGGAATCGCCCCTGCTCACGGATGTTCTTGTGGGCCAGGTTGCACGCGCCATTCTTGGCAATGAAGCGGGCTTTGCGCGGCCGGTCGCGGATGCGCGGCTTGCGCAGGTTCTCGGCAGCGATCCGCGCCAACACGTACTCTTCAGGGATGATACTCTTGCGAGCCAACATCTTCCTGCCACCATAGTCTACTCAGTGAGATGAGAAATGGGGGGTGGTCCCTCTATCAAGTCTCTGCAGGGCTCACTTTACCCTGCAAAATAGAGAGAACCTGGTCAGAGTCGTCACCTGTGCAAGAAGAGCCGATTAGGTACCCCCTGCCAAACCCCACTACATTAAATGCTGGTTCTAGAGTGCCCTCCCTCTTTCAGACCATCATTTTTATATGAGCAGTCGGTATTAGCTCGTAGCAGAAATTAAAGATGCTATTTGGAAACTCCTTGCAGGAAGGGAGGTTGCACAGCAGTCTCACAAAGTCGGTGTAAAGTACCGTGACAGACACTAGCTCGGTTCCTCAGGTTGTTTCTCCAGGAGACAGCAGTGGTCAGATGGGTACCGGAACACGAAACACTTAAGTTATTCGCATCCTTCAGGACCTGAAGAATCACACGTCTGTGGTTTGAGCCGAAGTTAGCCTGCGGAGACAGCGTGGAGACTCCTTCCTTACGGCTGCAGCCCCGCAGCGCATCCAGCAGCCCGCCGGGAGCCCCTGCCCCGTCCCCCGAGAGCATCAGAAGAAGGAGCTGAGTTGGAGGTGCGGCAGGCAGGGAACGGGACTTCGCAGAGCAGGCGGTCGCATTTCCCTTCGCAGCTCTCCTTCCCTTCCGGGATCAGGCGGGGAAACCCTCCCTTTATTCCCAAACTTTGTCCCCAAACGGGTGACAGAACAAACCCACGGAAAGCCCGGCTCCCCGGCGGCTGGCCCGTCCCACCGAGGGAGGGCAGGGCTGCCTGACCCACCGGCGCCTCGCAGGGTCCCCAGCCCCCGGCCCCACCGCCACTCACTGCAGAACGGGGCGGGACGCGGCCCGGCCAGGCGGAGCGGCGCGGGAGGAACGGGGG
>VZRX01001998.1:41778-68431 GCA_013398075.1 Notiomystis cincta
GGGCGGGTCTCGGGATCGGGGCGGGTCTCGGATCGGGGCGGGGAGCGGCGGTCGGGATGCGGAGCAGGGGCGCGGAGCAGGGGCACGGGCTTCCTGCGCTGCGCGGTGCCTGCGGACGATGAGGTGAGGGGGATTTAGGCAGGTTCCAGCCCGTTTAACAGCGGAGCAAGGTACTAACACTGCTGGGCTGTGCCATTTCGCTGGGTATACAAAGCTGCGCGCCTGCCTGCTTCCCCTGGCAAACCAAGAGTTGTGCCTCCCTAATTTTATCTTCCCCGAATCAGGCAGAGACACAGGAAGCGAGGCTTGTGCGTAAGTGTTTGGGGGACCAAAGCCAGAATCTCATGACCTTTACAGCTTTGGACAAACTTAATTACCTATGTCTGCAAGAAAAGAAGGAAAGACATTTTTCATGGGTCACAACTCCTGCTGAGCAGCTTCAGGCCCATTGTGATGTTCAGCTGGGCAATGGGCACGGCAGATGGGGATTTGTATTTGGGATGAGTACAGGAGGAATTATGCACAGTGACAACCTCTTTCCCACCTCCCCAGTGAAATCACTGAAGTTCTTTCTCTTTCCCACTGGTTGAGGTTTACAGTTTTGGCCCTTGTGTTTAATGGAAACTTGCATTCTTGGAAATGGCAGCTTTTTTTTTTTTTTTGTCTTGAAGTCTTAGGGTTTGTAATAGGAAGAATAAACAGTACATCAACTTTATGAAAATATCTAAATTTAGATTTTAATGAAGCAAAGTGCAGAGGTTGTGCCAAATTAACTCCCCCGTATCCAAGGACTGTGAATGTGTGTGTGTGTGTGTGTGTGCGTGTGTTTGTGTGTATGTGTACGGTAGAGAGGTTCCAGACTTTTCACTCAAGTGAATGACCTGTAGAGTATAAAATTTATACAGAACAAAATACCTCACTCCTCTCTGTAAACTAGAGAAATGCTTGACAGGCCTGCTGCAACCAGGAAGGTTTTAAGCATATTCAGGCTTGGAAAAACTGAGAAGGCACATTTGACAGGCAGTGTAATCCTCTATTTGAAGATATCCACCCTGCTGAACACGTGCACGTGCTCAACTTTAAGTAGATGAGTGGTTCCTGGAAACCTCTCCAGCACTGGCCTTTGCTAATACCACATACCCGGTAGCCAGAGGAGAGACAGACACAAAGCCCCAGTCATATTAGGCAATTAGCTAAATATTTGTGTGTGAAATTAACTTTAGGCAGATGGGAAGCTGAAAAATCAGGGTCTAAGCCAAATACCTTTAGATTTCAACCAGACTCTGAGTACAAACATAAAGTAACTTGAGCGAGTATCTGCAAGGTCAGCATTGTTGGTGTGTGGCACTTCATGGGCTGGGCTTGGAGAACTTGGGAAATTATCCTGCTACAAGTGGGGTGGCAGAGACAGCTCTAGGGGGGCTGACTCATTTCATGCAGCCTCCAAAAGTGCATCTCACTTGAAAGTAACTGTTGGAAATAACTGGGTTAATACACATAAAAAAACCCCGTTTCCTTTTCCTTTTTACCTTTCCCTTACTCTTTTCCTTTCTCCTTCTCCCATTTAGCTCCTGTGAAGTATTTGTTCCTGTCCTAAGGATTTTGTTCTAACAAGAGTGGTGTTCTCCAGTACAGCTGCTGGGTGCAACACAAAAAATAACTGTCTGGGAACTGCATGGAACACTTCCCACCCCTCACTTCTTTGTGAGATCCTTGAATTGCATGACTTTGCTTCTGACACAAATTGGCTCATGCCACATGTCCATTTCCACAGTTTCCTCTGAAGTTCTTGAAATCCACAGCTTTATATTCAGGGACACAGAAATGCCAAGAAACGTTGCTTTATTTACCTGCCACCTCAGAGCATAACCCACGTGTGTAGCTGTTTTCAGCCTCATCCCCTTCTCACTCAGCCCCTCAGCTGCTGCTGTGGTCCCCATCCTGCTGTAGTGAGTGCCACTGTGTGACACAAAGTTGGTGTGTGGATTAGCAGCTAGTTTGGAAAAATGGATCAAACCCATAAAGATGGCAGGTGGGAACAAGGAGCAACCTTCCTCCAACTACTCAAGTGGAACAGAAACTGGTGCCAGCATTGGCACTGTCAGGAGTCCCCTGTGAGCTCTCAGCCCCACATGTTCCCCATTAACCTGCTGGAGATTCCTCCCCCTTAACTGGGCACCATGCAGGAATTTTTGTAGCTGAAATAGGAAGGGATCCATCAAACACACACAAATAGTCCTGGCACAGCCCCAGTGTGACTGAACAGAAGTTGCTAATCCTTTCACCCACCACATAGACTGCAGGAAAATCCCATCATAAAATCCCATCTTTTCCTCTCTGCCTGTTCAATACTGGAAGAGATGCCTTCCTCCTCATTTGTGCTGGAGATGAGCTTTGAGGAAGCCTGCTGGGCCATGACTGCAGGGATGTGAGCATGAGGAGCTCCAGACATGATTCTGAGCACAGCATACATTTCCCCAAGTTCCAGGGTATGAATATGCTCTGGAGAGTGACAGCTGCTAAAACCCTTCCCCTCTGACCTTTTAAATACTTGCTTGGTTGCCACATACACATTTGAGTCTGAGATTTAAGTAATAGCTGGGAAAATCTCCTAAAATGTCTCCTAACCCGTTTGGTAAGGAACAGAGTGTCTGAGTGTAGTGAACACAGCCTTTTCAGGAAAAAAAATGATCAGAATTAATGGCAGTTTTAGGTCCAGTTTTCTTATGGCCCTTCATGTGTCTCCTTCTTGCTGTTTCGTTCCCCTCCACCCAGAAGCATTACTGATATTATGGTAAATATCACTTTACAATTATGCCTGTCTAAAAACCAGGACTAACTAATGCGCTCAGACATGAATCTGAAATTTCCACATTATAGCCCTGTCCAGCCCTTTCAGAAAATCCTGCTTCGTAATAAGTTTTGTTTGAAATTCTAATCTTAGCTTAGAGATAGGATGACTTTGCAGGCATCCAGAGATGTCATGCACTTAGAGCGAGGCTTCCACAGAGACGCAAAACTGATAAGCCATATTCGGATAGCGTGGGTGAACTCTTCCCTACATGAGCTGGCAGGACATCCATCAAACATGAAAGAGCAGAAACTGCAAACTAAGGGCATCTGTTACCCTGAACCAGCTCTTATCCCCTCACCCTGTTTCATGCAAGAGCAGCAGGACAAAAATAGTTTTTATCCTCAGGATATATGTAACTAGTGCCCCTCGTCCAGTGTAAGTTGCATAGTGAAGTTCATTACGTGCCTTTTCCTGGACGTTATCCTAAGGCTCTGGGAAGAGCAACCCCAGTTTGGGATTGTTTCCTTGCCTCCCCATGCCATGATCTTTGGGAAGGCTGTAAATCATTTTCCAGGTAGGTTGAACACGGTTACAGTGAGTCTCTACCTGTGTTCCTAGAGTGTGGTGTCCCTTAGGTGCTTCCTCCCTCTGCTCCCTGGCTTTTCCAGGGTTAAATTAAGATTATGCCAATGACAGAAGGGAGATGCCATGTGTCACCTTCAGATTTTGTCACAGAATATCTGGCAACTCCAAGCCCTCAAATCTCAGATGCTCTGGTGGGACCTGAAGAAGTAGATGGCCCCAAACCTGAATGATTCAGTCATGAAAATCTGCAGTACTCAGAGATTCTTAGACTTCCATTTTCCTGCCTCTGATGGAGTAGTCTAATTGCTGAAAGAGTAAGGGCCTAATGTGGCTCGTAGAATAAAAAACACATATAACCATTAAATATGCAAGAATATGCTGCCTTGGGGCATCTGAAGCTGTGATCCTGAAGGGTGGCGGTTCTGGACCATGTCATTTACACGAAGCTGCATTAGTTCCTTAGTTACATGGTTAAATATTTTACTGCACGTTAAAGTGATATTTATGGATATAGCCCAAAAATCCGGAAATAAATTAAAGGGAGAGTTAAGAAATGTCATGGGAATAGCTATGAGGAACTCTTCTGGGTAGTCATAGCTGGTACTGTTCATTACTTACTTATACCTTTAATCCAAAGGTTGTATAACCATGTAATGTATTTATATATAAAGCAGACTAATATACATACATGGGAATGAATGCAGTGGCCACTGAAATGTGCAGTGTGGTATTGTGAGCTAGATGCTGCATTATTGGACAGCAGTTCATGGGATGAAAATCCCCGTGTTCCATGAAAATGAAAGAAGGCATCCTGCACGTGATGAATGACAATTACACCTAATAGAAGGCAATTAAAAATATATTTTAAGTAACTGCTTGTTTATAGTGTTCAGAATGTGGTTTATTATACTAGAGAAATGAGCAGCCCCTGCCAGGAATGTCTGTTCTGTTTGCATGGGTAGTATCTAGCAGCAGACAAATGCTATCAATAGTGAATAATTAATAGCAACTGTAGTAAATAGATTTTCTAAAAATCTCTCTTCTCTTGACACATTGGAAGCTTCTTGATTTCATTCAAGCCAATACTTTTAAGATGTCCTGCCAAAACAAAACAGCATCAGCAAGTTGCTAATTTGTACTAGTCGGAGAACTGCCTCACAACAATTTTTTTGATAATTTGAATACCTGACAGTCTTTCCCCACAGTTCCGCACAGAGGTCAATTCTAGTGGAGAAAAAACAGGGCAGTAAAAAACCAATATGGAAATGACTGGGATGTTTTCATGGCAAAGAATAATCTGATTTTGTTTTCAGACTTTCCTTAGTAGTCTCTTAGTTTTGCCTCTGAAAGGATTTATTTCCAAAGAAACTAAAGAGTTCTTCATATGCCACCATGGAATTCATATCAGAGAATTTACATAACATATTTCGATTTTAAATAAGGCTTTCATAAGATGCCACTTGAGGATGCAAATCTGCTGAGTTAATTTTTGCTTTTAATCACATTTAGTGGAAGAATCATTGCTCCAGAGAGGTTTTTACAAGTGGCACTGTGGTTTCAGTGGATATTTTAGTGGATTTTGACTGGTAGCATCACGATGGGGACACAGGGTTATAGTGCTTCCAAGAGGAACATACTCCAACTTCTGACACTTGGTAATGGAAACATGATAATGAAAACATGGCCTCTGTCCACAGCTTTTTTTTATCAAGGTAGCTGTTGACTCAAGTGCATTACATCTCCATTTATTCAGTTGATAAAATACCTACAAAGCTTGTATAAAATGCTCATGGGAGGTTTCCCTCAGCTTTTCATGATGCATTAGCAGAATTGTCTGTGAATGTATTGACATCCTTACACAGCAAAACAAAAGCAAAAGGAAGACAATCAATTAAATAAGTTGCTATACAAGGAGCTTTTACTACTTGTTAAGAAAACACAATTCAGTACAATTGCTTTTTGCAGAGGTTTTGCATATAATGAGATGTAAACTTTCTTGGGCTGTATTCCTGTTGAGACTGAGTTCCATGGAGGTGTATGAATTTTTAGCAGAGGCGTTCTGCTAGTTTACACAAACCTAAAAGGGGCTTTTCCAAGTGCTTGAGAAGCTTTGGAGAATATATTCTTTCACCTGAATGATACAGTTGGGAAAAGCAGGCACACTCTTGAAAATAAAGAGCCTTTTGAGGTCTGCATGATATCCAGGGATTGTAAGCCAAAGGTTAAGAAACATTGTTGTGGCTCCACAAGCCATCCAAGGGGATCTGCAGGAAAAATGGGAAGGATTTTCCATCCCAGTGGGAGTGCAGTGGTAGGGAGAGGGGGAATGGCTTCAAACTGAAAGAGGGTAGGGTTAGATTGGATATTAAGAAGAAATTGTTCCATGTGAGGGTGGGGAGGCCCTGGCACAGGTTGCCCAGAGAAGCTGTGGCTGCCCCATCCCTGGAAGTGTTCCAGGCTGGATGGGGCTCTGAGCAACCTGGTCTGATGGCAGGTGTCCCTGCCCATGGCAGGGGAAGGAACAACAAGAGCTTTAAAGTCCCTTCCAACCCAAACCATTCTGTGATTCTATGATTGGCAATATGATTGGCAACAAGGGATCTACCCCTTCTACTTTGCTGTTTCTCTCCCAGAAGCAGTTAACGGAAAAATTAATGCAGGTGGGATGAGAAATTATTTAGGCTCTATCACAGAGATTACTTTCCTCTGTCCATATTTACATATAGCCAGTGTTCACACTCAAAGCTCCTTTGCAAAAGGAAGCACTTCATAGTTCTGAAGCACAATATCGCAATAATGAAAGCTTGCTTAGCTTTAATGCTTAGAAAAACAAACCAACCCCAAAACATGATGCCACTAGAGTAAGTGTCCTCCTGAGGAGGAGGGGTGTTACGACAGAAGGACAGGAGAGGGGAAAGGAGAGTGAGTGCAGGGCTGTGTGAGAGAAGAAATGGGTCAGAGAGCACAGACCTCAACTGGGAAGGTGTGGGAGGGCACGGGCAGAATAAGGAGCATCCAGAGATACAGGCAGGAGCCTCAAAAGGCTGTGATACACGGAGATGGTGAAGAAAAGAGAGCAAGGAGGCTGTGGAAAAGAAAGGCCTACCAGCAAAGAGGCACACTGGGGCAAATATTCCTACACTCCTCCCTCAAAACTAATGGAGCACGATGAGGTTCTCCTCACCCCATCATATATTTTCTATTCCACCTGTTCCAACAACAGAGTTCACTTCTAAAGCAAAGAAGGTGCTTCTCATACCTCTAATGGCTCTGGGACAAACAGAAGAGAAAAGAGGTGCTAATTACTGGCCCCTCTTAAGTACTACAAGACACAGTCCCAGGCCCTTGGCAACCCTTTAACGTGGTGGGAACAGGGATCTCATTGAACTGGTTGGCACCACTTAAAATAAATCAGGATTGCATTGTCATCAAAGACACACAGATCAGCAAAGCCTTTTGTACTTCATCTTTATACCAAGTCTGACAGCAGGGAATCCAATTAGCTTTTCCCTGAAGACAATTAAATTAAATCAAGAATAATTCTGGCCTTTTGGCTGTGAAATTTGGATAACAATATGTGCTTGTGCTGCAGTCATCTGCTTTTTTAAAATGTATTTTATTTGTATGAAAAAGGTCAGCATCGGAAATTGATCCAGAAAAGAACAGGAATTTTTTCACAGCAGTAGACAGGGAAATCACAGAAGTACTTCCCCTCATAAAACGTTGAAGACTGAGCTCTTTTGTTTAATTTTGTCACACAGCTTTTATTTCCAATATTTCAGAGAGAATAAAAACCTTCAAAGATCAATTAAAAAAGATAAACCACTGTAACATTTTTACACTGAGAGCCTAAATGTAATCCTAATTTCAAGTCCTACAACTTCTCCAAAATTAATTGCATTTTTGGGGGTAAGGAGAAGGGGGCAAGTACTGTGCCTTATGTTATTTTAGTAATATCAAAAATAGGCTTAAATGCATTTTGTAGTCTTCCTAAATCTTGTAGCAGTAGGTGAATAAGAATCACTTTGAATGTTACCAGTGAAGCTGATCTCTCAAGCTGTTTCTTTGAAAATACGCCAGTGAAACTCCTTCTCTGAGTGTTTACTGCCCGTGGGTCAGGATCTAACCATGAGTGAAAGTCAGGTGCAGGCAACATTTTGCAAAGCTGCCTGATGTAAATATCTGTCTAACTTCACCTACATTCCTGAGGATATAGCAATAATTTGAAAATAACACCTCCTTGCACTAGATCTGATTTAGAGGTAGGCCACAAATGTGTAAAGGAAAATAAAGGTTGTCCCCAAATAGAATTTGAAGGACTAAAGACATATAAAACAATTAGTGGTTGGCTAATTACATGCCATTTTAAGCAGCATATTTTAGTAGACATGATTAAAGGATTGGCTAATAATGAATTTATAAATTCAGATCAGTTTTAATACAAAGTCTTGAGATACTATACAAAGTTCCTCTACAAGCCTATCAAAGCATGCATAATCATAGGATGATTTGAATCTCTAATGAAAGTTGGAAGAATGAATAAGGACTTAGGAACTGACTGTAGGAATAAACCATTGTTGGCACTGAAAATAGTTCTGTCACAACTGAAGTGTGCTTTCTAAAGTGAAGGACAGGAAGAATGTCTTTATTCCTGATGAAATTCCTTTCCTTCATTCGCTGCCCTTCCACTAGAACTTGGAGAGCAAAGTTTATGCCTTTGGAATGCAGCAGATTGCCCCAGGCATTATGGGCTTGGATGTTTTTCCTAATTTTTCCCTCTGGGGACAGAATGCATCTGGGGAACCTTGCTTCCTTGACAAACTGCACGATTTGATTGCTGGTTCCAGCATTAACATATGCAGTTTATAAGATCAATGTGTTCTTTTGCTCTCTTTAAATGAAAATAAAGTTAATAAAAAGGTCTAAGAAAAATGCCAAATTCCCAGGAAGTAAAAACTTCTCCCTGTGTGTGTGTGTGTGTGTGAAGTTTAATAGCTTTGAATAAAGTGACATTTTTATTGCTTCAAGGCAAACATGTATTGCAATAGGCTTTATTATTTTGGAAGATGGAAGTGTGAAGAAAGAAGCTCTAAAAAACAAAACAAAAAAGGTAAAAGTGATGTTACATTGAGTAGAAAATATTTGCATTTCATCTGTTTAAAAATCAGCTGTTAAAATGCATTGTGTGGCTCTTCACATGTCAGCCCGGACAAAGGAAGCGAAGATGCCATCTTCCTGGGACAGCAGGTTCTCAGGAGTATCGTATTCCAGGATGTTCCCTCGCTTCATGACAATGACCAGGTCTGCAGTGAGGATGGTGTGAACCCGGTGCTGCCACAAAGGAAAGCAAACAGAGGTTTTCATTTGGATAATCCTCATTAATGGGCTTCATGCAAGGCAAACCCCATTGGGGAAAGGCTGTCCTTGTTTACAGCAATATTTGGAATAATCCTTGTACCTTAATCTGAAGAGATTTTCAATTACTTTACAGCCTCTGCCACCAAGCCTGAAAATACTCAAGCATGAACTTCACTTTTTGCCATTATGGACAACACATATAATGGAATAAATCCTACAGCCTCACTGAAACACATCTTCCCCTGTGGGAAATAGGGATGAGAAGCATCCTGCACTGTCAGGTGGCTTAGCATCCTACTCTGCTCCTTGTTCCCTGCACCCCAGCAGTCTGCTCTCCATCTATCTCAGGGCACTCCTGGGCTGTTCCTTCTGTAAATCCTCTGAGATCTAATTTGAGCGTGCTCCAGGCAACATTTTAACCCATAGACTACAGGTTTGAAACCAGTTTGAGTTTATTTTCAAAGCCATATGAATACAGCCAGTCAGGTCTAGATGGGATGAACTCTTAAACATTTGGTATTTCACTAGACAGGCTGAAAGTCAGAGATCACCTCATGGGCTGGATTTCCTTGATGTGGTAGTTTCAATGTCAGCTGCACATCTAAGATTTAGGTATGATTAGCATAAATAGTCATGAAATTAAACAAACTCAGGAACTACACAAGAAACACCTTCTTGCACTATCCTCTCAGAAGCTGTGCAGTAGAAAGGAAGCAGAGTGAAAGGAAACTAAAGAGGTAAAAATAACTACCAAAGAGCCAGAGGTCCTGTGAACAGTGCGGACTGAGAGAGTCTACTTGTGAGTCTTCACCAAAGTGGTGAACAGGCCGTCCTCTTTGAGGAGTAAGTTTGAGGCAGAGTCACATTCAACTAGAAAGCCCTCAGAAAGGACTAGGACAATATTGGCATCCAAGATGTGAGACACACGATGCTGGAAAAAAGAACAGAAAAACAGGTGGGTGAAGGAAGGACTAGCTGTGAATGAGGAGAGGAAGGAATGAAGCCAGCTCCATGAGGAAAGCTAAATATTAACATGTGCTATTTCGCTTGAGTCACTGGCTTTGGAGAGGCAAAGCCAAAGAAAAGTGAGATTCCAGCCAGAAAGACAATACAGCATGGAGCTGAAGGACAACAATCTCACCACCAGGAACTTCAGCATTTACTCAGCCAAGAACCTTGGAGCACATTTTAAATGAGCTGGGTTAAGTGGCTCGCCTGACACAAACTACTCACTGACAGGCTTAAAAACAGAGTCCAGGAGGCCTGACTATAATCTCTAACCATAGGACTGGATTCCAGACAAGGCAAAAGAAACAGCTGTTGAAACACATATTTATGCCGTGGAGAAAATCTCTGTTTGTTCACTGATGCTGCTGTCTCAAGGTGGAAATATTCTTAATGGTACCCACCACATGTCTGTGCCTGTGTATGTATGGATATGCATGCATATATGGAACTTCTGGGTACTAGAAGTGGCAGGAAAATGGGAAAGAATAAACTCCTAGCTGAAAAGATATTATTTTTATATTATCAATTCCCATTGATTCCAGTTTTTAAAACCTTTATTGTAAATCCAGCTTTTTATTCCAAAAGAGAGAAAAGATAACCCAACTTGAGAAACCACACCAAGAATATTTTGAAATCTCAACTCAAATTTGTGCCATGTTTGTAGGCACTACACATACATAGCCTTTAGAGGCAAAATTCAAATCTAGATTTTGATGCAACTTTCAGTAATGGTTCAAGCCATGCATTTGGTTTCCATCTTTTAGTGAGAGGGACTTCAAATTTTGTTGGAGAAAGTGCAGATGCTGAAGTTCTCTGTGAAGTTTTTGTTCAGATCCCAGTGTTTTAGTTTGATAGCAAGACAACATTTACTACAAAATTTGGTATCATGGGAATATTCTGACCTCGTGGTTTAGTTCTATTTTGTGAAGTTTTAGTTTTATATGGTGGTGTTTAACTGGTGAAGGGCAAGATTAACTGCCTGAGGAATGAGGAAAAAAGAGCTTTTTCTGGCTTAATACTTACTGCTATTGTTACAACAGTGCGGTCGGCGAAGGCAGTCATCACAACCTTCTGCAAGATGTTTTCCTGTCACAGAAAAAGGCTCACTTCAGTTACTTCATCCTGCTATATTCTAATTCACATGTTTTCAAGCATATTCCACAATATCTCTTTCCCAGCAGTGAAATGTCACACCTGTGGAAGCAGGGGTTCTCTAAAGCACATCATTTCATCCTGAGAGAAACAAAAACTGCCAGCTTTTTCTGCTACACAGATCTCACAGCTTTGTGGCTGACACTTAGGGAAGATGCCTTTCTCCTGGTACATCCATAATTAGCTAATGGCTGTACTCACTGTGGCCATATCAATAGATGCTGTGGCTTCATCCATGATGAGGATGCTGCTCTTGCGGACAAAGGCTCGGGCCAGACAGAAGAGCTGCCTTTGCCCTACACTGAAGTTCTCCCCTCCTTCTGTGACCATGGCATCTGTAACAAAACCAGTTCTTGCAAATATTGCATCCCTGAAATGCTGTCCCTGAGAGCTCTGCTTGTTAACTATTCCAGGGCCAAGAAAAATCTCCATAAAAGCCAATAACCATAACCTTGACTGACCAGTGGGATGGAGGAATACCAACAAAAATGAGCACAGCCTCTTGGGAAAGGAGAAATATATCACTAAAAAAACAGTTGGCACAAATTGTTAGGAAATCTGGTAGGCTTCAGGGCAATATCTTAGTAATATGAAATATGCTTGATATGGAAATAAATTTGTGAGTTTCCTTCATGAAATGGATCTCCAATGGTAAGAAAAGTGCTTATTCTGCTAAAGGAGGTAAAATTGTTCTTTTTTCTCCTTACTACTTATCCTACTCATCATAGAATCATAGAATATCCTGAGTTGGAAGGAGCCTGCAAGGATTATCAAAATCCAGCTCCTGGCCTTGCACAGGGCAGCCCCGAGAATCACACCATGATGCTGAGGTGTTGCAGGATTTTTCCACAGTTAGTGGGAAACAAGACTATTCTTCAGCTTTTTATAAGAATATTCTCCCTAGCATGAAGAGAGAATCTTCCTTATGTGCCTGTTAACTCCTACATGATAATCAAGAGTGTCAGATGGGATGGATTTGTTAATCTGTGTGCCTGCATGATTCCATTATTGGCCCATGATCCCAGAGATTGGTTCAGACATACCAAGGCCTCCTGGCAATGACTTGACCATGTTCTTCAACTGAGCAATCTCCAGAGCTTCCCAGAGTCTGTCATCAGTGCACTTGCATTCGGGATCCAAATTAAAGCTGCAAGGAAAACAATAATAGGAATCTTGTTACTGCAATTACCTTCAGGTCTTCCACAGATTAACACTTTGGCATTGTGTGTGTCACTTGGCAGGCTGTGCAGATGGGTTGGACTGAGCTAGGAAAGTTCCTTGCCTCTCCCATCCTCTCTTGTTCCACAGCTGCTCTGACAGACAGGCTGTGCAATGCTCCCTGCAACCCCCTGATGGCATACACCTACCGGATGGAGCCGCTGAACAGGACTGGGTCCTGGAGAATGATGGAGAGCCGGGACCGGAGCGTGTGCAGAGGCAATTTGCTGATGTCTATCCCGTCAATCACTATTCTCCCTGCGTCAAACAACACACAGAACACGTGAGGAAGTTGCATAAAGCAGGTGATCCACAGGTAGGAGGTGGAAAGTGGAACAGCCCCTCTGGGCTGGTCTCCAGATGATGGGACACCATCATCTCTGTGAGCTCTCAGCACTGTCAGACACATGAGGAAGGTGAATATATCTAATAACACAAGCCAGGGATGTCCCAGCTTATCAGTGACACTGCCACCTTGCTCTTTTTCTTTTTCTTCCCCCCACCCTCCCTTAAGGGAAATTACATGTCTTCCCTTCTATGTGATTAATAATAGCACCAAAAGGATAAATTATTATGGGTCAATTGCATCCAAACAGAGCAAGAACAAGAGCAATGTATGTTGCTGTGCCTTTCTTTGTTCCCCCTGAATCCAACAGTTGCAGAAGATATTTCCTTTGAGATGGTGCACAATTTTTTTGCATAACATATGTATATGTATTTAGCATAATATATGTATGCATCTGCAACCCATTCACCAGGAGCCAAAACTATCCTTCTGACTCCAGGATGGGTGGTGTAGCATTAACTTTTTAACAGGAGGCAGATTAGGGAAACAAAAAAGATGTCCTGCTCCAGGACATTTTAATTCCATTCTCCTACAGCTCAGTTTTATTTGAGTGTGTGGTGTGAATTTACCACTTACTGTGCTACTATTGTGAGATTACTGGGAGCAGTCACATTAATCTTCACCAACAAAAAGTTGCTGCAGCAGCTGGGATAATTGGTAAAAAAGAGGATTTTTTTCCTTTTCTAGTCACTACTTCAGGTCAACGGACACATGAATATCCCCTGAAAATATGATTTATGATGTGCTGGGTGTGGCAACTGCTGATATCCAGGCAGAGGAGATGGGAAAAATGTACAAGAGAAACTGGTTGGCTGTTCTGTAAGTAGAAGATGGTGAGAAGGGCAGAAGGAATCTTTTCCCTTGGATCCTCAAAAGAAATCCAGAAATGACCGACTTTCTCTGGACGTAGAAATGTCCTCCAGGTTACAGGGAAGGGATGGGCCAGGGCAAACTGAATGAGGATATGGTAAAGGGTATTTCCATCAGGCACTTCTGCAGTTTTCATGTGGATTCCTTCACCAGGCAGCTGCATTCCTCCCTGGGATGTACCTAACATTAATATCATCAGTTCTCTCTCTCAGCAGTGAGAATCTGACCATGAATTGGCAGGCTCATGGATATTCAGAGCTGTGTATGTATGTCCTGTCTGTCATTCCCAATTGTCATGATACTGTATTTTGTAGGTTGTTCTCTGTGACCCACCAGTGGAAGATTTCATCCCCCTCTAGCTGGACTACTTCTATTATTGTAGTTTTATGCTTTTATTATGTGGCCAGAAGAATCAAGATTTTATCTGTAAGGTGCAGAATCCAATTATTTTCATATTTCAAGAAAGTCCAAATCAGGTTATAGGACTTCTGCTTGAGGCATTGGTGGTTGCATAAACTTAAGTAATTCCTTTTCGGCACAAACAAGGACATTGGAGTGGGTTAGCAGAAGATGCGGTGGAATAAGGAGGGAAAAATGAATATGGCATGCCTGGGGAATAGGGAAGTGCATATTTGATAGAAGCCAGGGTGCTCAAGGAAAAGAAAAGAGATGAGAGGATCTGAGGGGAAAAGTAAATTTGAGAGGAGTTGGGAAACTGGGAAAGGAGTGAGGGGTGGTCAAGCAACACACAAGAGAAATGAAAGGTTGTTTAAAGAGAGGGCAAGAGAAGGAAAACACTAAAGAACAAATTAAAAAAAGTAGGGAAATAAAATGGGACAAATGCAAATTTAAGGAGATAATGAAGACCTAAGGAACAACATGAATGAAATCTTGGCTTTAGTAAAGTTACTCAAAATCTTATTATGTAACTTTTATTAGAGTCAGGACCCTACCCAGAAGTGGACCAGCACAGAGGCCAAATACTGGTCCTGCTGGGAGAGGGATGTGCACAGAGGATAAACATAGCTTGATTAGAAAAGGCTTAGACATTCCCATTGGGAAAAATCAGGGATACAGAAGAAGCAGACAAAGCACTTATAAAGAAAGAAGACTTAAGTAGGAGGAAACTTCAATCTGCCCATAATCAGGGTTATTATTTCTTTGCAATATTTATATACCCAGGAATCCTGGTTGTGAATGAGAAGCCTATGACCATAGACACATATAGGCACAGAACCACAACAAAAGCAAGTGTTAGCTGCATCAGATTCACTTATCCTCCCACATCCTACTGGGGTTTCCCTGGCAAACATTCCATGCACAATGGCTAAATTAGAAATGTGGAAGTCTTTGAAACAAAAAGATGACTTTCTAGTGGTTTTCTTTATTCCTGCAACAGCACACATGTATCTGTAGTATAAATGCCGAAAGGCAGTTCTTGCCAATTAGCTGGGACAGTGAAATGCTGCAGGAGTGAAAACACAACAACATTTTTCCAACCCTTTAGTCAGATTCTGCTGCAGTTGTGGGAAAGCACAATAAAATAAAAAAAAGAATCAAGGGAATGGACTTCTTGAATTCTAGTTTCTATTCTGCTAATATTTTGACAGCTATAATAAGTTAATGCAGTTATTCTTTAGGGAAACATTTAGACACTCCAGAGAGTTACATCTTTTTTTGTCCTATCTCAAAAATTGCATATTGTTTTGTCAGAGCATGTGCAAATTTTTTCTTAAAAAATTAGAAATATAGTAAGTGCACAACATTTCCTGGAAGAACCAAGTGCTAGTCACAATAGAACACTTTGTACTTTGAAGGATCGGGCATAACGCTTTTAATCAAATATTTTCTGAGCCAGAGAACCAGGTTATAAACTATCAAAAAGGCTCCTTGCTTCTTCTGAGGAAATAAGCGGGGAGCAGGTGAGGAGTGACAACATATTCCAGGGAAAACTGACCATCAAAAATGTCCACCATTCTGAAGAACGCCAAGGACAGGGAGGACTTGCCACTGCCAGTGCGACCACAGATCCCAACCTGCAAGAAAAGGAGGATGTCACTCACTCACAGAGTACTCACTTACTCCTTACTCCTTACTTACACCTGCAGTTCTTTTGGGGAGGCTGCACTGGACTGTGCTACTGATGATTAGAAAGGTCCTTCCCAATGGCAGGTGGCACACCAGGGAAAACACAAAACAGCACAGCAAGCACACTCTCCTTTTCTGCCCCTCATCACAAGGACTTGTCCCAGGAGCTTTTCAGTATCCTGACCTGGATGCCAATGACACTCTGTGCTGAAATGAGAGATATTCTTGTGTTTTTACCCAGTTCAGTCTGATTTTCCTCTAATTTATCTGCCATCTAGGCTCACTTCTGTGCAAGAAAAATGGACTTGGAAAGACATGGGACACTCAGAAGAAAAAGGTATCCCAGCCAAGAATAAGATTATATCAGTGTAAATTATTGATCTGTGCCCAGGGATCTCAGGGAGGACTGTAAATGTATATATCTGCCACTGCAAGTTGTTAATCTTGTTCTTCTGCCACTTCAGAAAGGAAAGCTCCGTATGGAGGGATCTTCACCAGAGAGAGCATGATGGGCAATTGCTTGACACGGTACCTTTTGTCCTGGTTTGATATAGGCCTTCACATGCTTCAGAACAGGCTTCAGGTTGTTTTCATAGCGAACACACAAATTTTCAATCTTTATTTCCCCCTCCTGGGGCCAGTCTTTGGGGACTTGAGAGGGATCTGAAATAGTTACAGAAAACAAACTGAAATGAGTGCTGCCAGAGGGTCACCCTTTACAACAGTCCCCTTTCTCCCTCTCTTCTGCCTGGGCACCTTCCTTTAAACCACTGGAGAAATGGAGCTCCAGTCCAGGGGAGGCTGAGGTGGGAACTGCTTGGCAGGCCCTTGGCTTCCAGATCTCCACTCGTAGGGAGAGAGGGCAGATACTAAATCGTCTCTTGGCACTACAACAGGGAAGAGCCAAACGAGCAGAGAACGCGGTGTCAGGGCAGTGTTAACGAGGCCTTGGGTCAGCGACTGGCGCAGGAACAGCAGCTGGAGGAAGGAAGTTGTTACTGCCACACAACATGAGCTGTTGACATTATCACAGCTCGTGTTTCATCCTGATTTGCAAATACACAGCAGGTTTTGTCTCTGGACTGAGGAGCTTGGCTTTCCAGGGAAGCTTCTTGACCTACGAGCCTTTTCTTGCACTTCAGTCACTTCTAAAATAGCAGTCAAAGCCAATTTGAAGTGTGTGGAGCACAAATTCCAGTGTGCAGCTCAGAGAAGAGTTGCTGAGGTCTGCTTGCCAATGTGTCCCTATCTTTAATCCCCATCTGCTACAAAGATCAGAGAGTTTGAAGCATGTGACATTTCTAATTTTGATCCTTATTTTAGTTTTCTAAAAAACTTACATGGATGTTTTGCTCATCTCATCTATAACTGTGGTGTTTTCTGATGGTTCTACAGGGTCCTGCTCTGTCTGTTTGGGTTTGATAGGATTTTTTTTCATATTAACTAACATGAGCAACATATTTCATAGCTGCTTTTAGCTATCCTTGTTACTCATGCCAGTGGCAGTTCCTGCACCTCAGTGAGAACAAATTTTGGCCAGAGAGGTGTGTACATTTTGCATGACCAAGTCTACCATTCTTTCACATTGCCATGTAAAGCCCAAAAAAGATTAGAGAGCAATACCCAGGTAGCCTTCGTAGTTCTCCGACTCCATGTTCAGGAAGCTGTGTACTTTTTTCACTGCACCCATCTGCACCTCCAGATCAGCCAGATTCCTCACTACCCAGTTCAGGTAGTTGGTTATCTGCATCACAAAATGAAAGTAAGGGGTTCAGCCTTCTTTGTGTTCATCTACCCATTTGGAAATAAAAGTTGGATACATTTATGAATCCTTGGCCTGATGCAGCACAGTGGGTCTCTTTTTAACATTACAACAGTTCAAGACTCGGTACAACAGCATCAAATCCATAAGAAGCTAGTCATACTACAACACAATCAGCCCTAAGAAAGTCATTTAGTGCTCAGTATTCTCATTCTTGTTTTTTGAAGGAAAAGTATGGAAAAGTTGTACCTAAACCGTGACTGATTGAGGGAATCTCTTGTTTTCAGCATCTAATAATCAGCATTGAAAGATGTCTTCTTTAAGCACACAAACACAGAAAAGAATCAAAACTGAAAATGCTGTTTGGAAATATATTCTATTATATATATTGTAAGCTTTCAAAGACTGAAACTAAAGATTAAGAAAGTTCACTATTTGAAAATATATTGAAAAGATTTTATGATAATTTCATTTTTGTTTCTGCCTGTGCATATTTAGATAATCCATTTCCCTCTGTGGAAAATACAAGAAGTTTTTAGTATAGAAATATATGAGGGGAAAAAAATCAGTGTTATCAGTACAGCAATGTTTTTTTTCCTGGTTTTTATTCTCGTTTTGCAATGAAAAGGATTTGATCAATATTAAAATCAATAGTAAAGGTGTTACTTTTAGTAGATAATAGCTAGTAATTAGTTCTCTAACAATACTCAGTAGCTTAGACAAACTCTTTTCTAGGCAGAACTTACTATTTAATGCTGAAAATTGTAAATCTGTTTCCAAAGTCTGTATTTAGGTGCTTCTATAAAAAAGAAGAACTGATCTTATTAGGAAGAGTTGATTTCCAAGCACCTTTAAAACTGAGATATTTGATGTACCTGAATGAATGTTTAGAAACTTTAAAATAAAAACACCCTATGCACGAACATATTCAGAGGAAGGCTTTGCCATTTTCTTTGGTGGGTGCCAAAGAAGGACTTTATTGACAATAAATCACCCAGTCTCATTTCTTTACCACTCATCTAATAGTGATGCAATAAGCAAACAGTAAATAATTTGCACTGAGATTCAGCAAAAATTGCTCTTAATTTAGAGGACTTGGCTGCTTGCTTTATCCTTAAGGTAGAGTTCCTGATGGGGTATTCTCTCCCTTATGTTTAGAAACCTGCTCATTTGGTGTCCAGCTTTTGAGTTAGGAAGTTACAGAAATTGGAAAGTGTGCAGATAAGCAAAACAGTGCATCACTGCTGCTTGCAGTGGCAGGCTGCTACCCTAGATGTGGCAGATTTGATAACACAGCCTGGCACCCAAAAAGCTCTGCCCACTACCTCAGGCTTCATGACAGTTGTGCAAGGGAGTTGGCAATGTTTATAGAAGTGGAGAGAATAAGCTCAGGATGTCCACTGTAAACATAACCTTGGTACAAACACTTTGCTCTCATCCAGGTCCAAATATCAGCCCTCTCTTAGCTTCAAAGAGTAATTATAAAAATAAAAACTGTGTCAGGGGACACAAGTAATGATCCAGCTGCCTTCAAAAGTTCATCAGGATTATTGTGGAGCAGGAGAGAGACAGGTGATCACTTGGTGCATGCATCTCTTCTTCACCTGCTGTGCCAGACTTCAGCACGTGCCTACTTCACATGAATGAACTGTTTGCAAACACAGGCTAAAACCAAAGAAGCCAAGGATGATGCAGACATCCTGGTGCTTCCAGATCCCTGCTAATGAAGCAGCATTACCAGGAATGTTCTCAGAGTAAAGCTGAAGCCCTGGGACTGATTTTCAGTTGTTGACAGATTCTCACACTGTTGCAACAGCAGCACAGAGGGGATCTAAGGCCACCCTAAGGCAGCTGCTCAGGGCTTTCTGTGTTAGCCATGGGCTCATCAGCATTTATGTGTAAAGCTAGATCTCAGTGTTAGACCCACATCTTTATCCCTCTCTCCTATCAGTGCTTCAAAGCCAGACAGATTTTTGCCATGCCACCTATGGTTTCAAAAATTCTTCCTGCCACTGTCATCACCCTGCCTTTGTCCCCACTCTCATTGTTCATTCAGAAATATTTTATCTCTACTCTCATGGTTAATTCAGGAATATTTCTACTCTCTGTGGTGATTGTCATTCACTCTGTGCTCATAATGAACACTCAGCCTCTCCTGCAGCCAAGTACTCTAAGCACTCTCTTCCTTCTCCTTGCTGCTAATGACAGCTGCTGGACCACCAAACCGTTGTCATTCCTAACTCCATCTCCTCTGCTTTCCTACTGCTACCTGGCATGATGAACCATTGCCCATGAAGGTCCCAATCCCCAAATCCATTCAGAATCACATAGACAATATTGGGCATCTGAGTAGTTTCCCTCCAAAGGCAAAACTGATAATTCTGTTTCTTCAGCAATTACTTTATTTGATCTTTGGTTACAGATTACCCAGATGATGACAATCTGTATTTCCTGGCATGTTTTGCCATGTAGAAGTGGAACCAGCACTGTGTTGTACAAAACAGAGTGCACAGCAGGTCCTGTTACGCGTTTTTAATTTTCCTGCTCTGCTTGGGAGCATGCAGGGCCTGGGAATGGTTGTGTTTTTTTAATTGGCTCATAAAAACTGAAGCAAGTCCAAGTTGCCCTGAACTCTCTCACCTTTGGCTCGAGTCCAATATTTGCAGGATTCTTTTTTTCAAGATTAAGAAAGAGGGAGATGAACATGTACACATAAGAATCATATAAAATTATGTGTTGGTCTGGAAGTTCTTACACTTGGCCTTGGCACGTACCGTCAGAGCATACAGGAGACCCAGCCCCACGAACCCCGAGTGTGGCCCTTCAGTGATGGAAGTGACAGCAGCAGTCAGGACAATACAAGCACCCAGGTAATCCTGGAATGAGAGACAGGGGGAGAAAAAAAGGAAAAAAATGCAGCAACCAGAACATTTCTTTACCTGTGGAGCTGTTTTGCTTTACCAAGAATTATTTATATAATGACGCCTAGGCCTTAATTTTGGTTTGGTTTTTTTCCACTGGGAGGAGTCATGGTTATGATGCTCAACCTGAAATACTCAAAGCAACTTGCTGAACACAGGCCAGTAATTGATGCAAATCCATTTGGGCTAGAGCAGTCCATGGTGGCCACCCCAAAAAGAGCAGAGATCAAAAAATCTAATAAGCATATGAAAAAAAACCCAAGAAGGATATAACAGTGACACCCCTAATTCTCACCACTAAAACAAATCAATTCCACTCTCTCCAGTCTCCTTCAGGTCTTCTCAAATATGGGTTTGCCTCCTCAAAAAAAGGAAGTATCATTGACTTCACAAAGTCCGTGAAGGCTTTTGGTAGAATTTATACAGGTCATGCACATGTTTTATTGGCAGATGCTTTGCAGGAGCTAAAACCCATTTTCTTGGTGTCTACCTCAGGTTTGAAGTGTATGCCACATGTCATTTCATGGAGTCAAGGTTATGAATGGGATATAGTTGGTATTCCCACTCTCCCACTGCTGTCTGCATTACATTTACTTTGGATCATATTTTCCATTAATTTTCCTCCTCCTGTCTGATAATACCCTGTTAGGAACCTTTCCACCTGAGACTTGAAATGAGGGTTGCCTAGTTCATCTGTCTATAAAATGTGTTGATGAGCAAAGCACAAACTCAAATTTTAGGGGGGTAATGGATTCAAACTGACAGAGGGCAGAGTTAGATTGGATATGAGGAAGAAATTGTTCTCTGTGACGGTGGTGAGGCCCTGGTACAGGTTGCCCAGAGAAGCTGTGGCTGCCCCATCCCTGGCAGTGGCCAAGGCCAGGTTAGACAAGGCTCTGAGCAACCTGTGAGAGCGGAAGGATGATTTGTAAGGTCCCTCCCAACCCAAACCATTCTGGAATTCTGGGATTCTGTAACTCACACCTGTGGAGAATTACAAGCATAATGATCTTGAGTCTCCGTCGTCAGCTAAGACAGGACTTAACAGCTGCTATTAAATCCCACAAACTTTTTGTTATCTTAGTACCACTGTGCCATTAGGCAGAGCTAAAGGAGCTATTCCTTGGCAAGATGACATTATTTCTAGTGCTCTCATGAGGCGAGGCGCATTCTTGGATGAAATTCATTCTGCATGTAAGCAAGTCTAAGGCTGCGAGACATTAACATGCTTATTCCAGGACTAGCTATTGCTCCTTTATTTATCTGTCTTATATTTGGAAGCAATTTCAGCTGATCTTGGATGTTGTAAGAAGCTGAAAGCTTTGAGCACGAGGGAAAGCTTTGCCATCATAAGGGATGAAGAGTAACTTCGTTGCTCTGACAGGAAAAGAAGGTGAGTATACAGCCTTTGATATGAGGATTAATCATGCCTGTTGCTATTTATGTCTAGCAGAATCAGGCCACTGCTCTGTTTATTCACTGCTCTTTCTGTTTCAGATGAATAAGGGAATCACAGTTACTTTGCTTGCCTCTTCTTGCCTCACAGATCAGGAAAGTCCCTCACAGAGAGCCCCCATGTCATAAATAAGATCAGGGTTGACTTTTGTATTAGTTAAATGGCTCCTGAGTTAATGAATTTACATGATTATGTGTGATTATTTTATGTTTTGTCTACAAAGTTAATGTATGGGTTTATGTTTTGGTTGGGGATGACAATTTACTCTGAAGTGAAGTTGTTGGGGTTGTAATCGTTGGGATGAGTTCTTGTATAGTTGTAAGTTATTAATGTGTTAAAATGATTGAATATTGTATTTTGTTAAAGGTGCCAAGATGGCGCCTAAGGGAATGTTCTGGAAGCTGAGGTTAAGGGGAGGGGGAGCGCTGAGCCCTAAAGTAGAATAAGGGGATAAATCCATCAATCTCATTGGCCCTAAACTGCCCAACCAGTTCCCCTGGATACAAACAAGCCAATTAGGATCAACGTGGTGGGTGGAGATGGGCAGGAATAATTGAGTAGGGCACACCCCTCCCAAGGGTATAAAACTGGGAGCTCCCACCTCCTAGGTGTGCCTCTGGCCCCAGCCTTCGGTGGTCAGGCACCCAGCATGCTGGCGCTGTCTTCCCCTTTGCCTCCTAGCTTCAGCAGCTTGCTATTACGGTTCCTAATTGTTGTTTCGTTGGCTTTTGTTAATAAAGCCTTGTTAATTATTTTAATTGGCTCAGAGTGTTTATCTCACCCCACAAAAACCAGGAGCCGGTGTCACTGTCAGTGCCCTGCTATCATTTTCTTTCTGGAGTCTAGTTCTGCTGCCTTTCATGATATCAAACAATAAAATCACAAACGGCAAGGGTTGAGCTTCCAGCTATGGGATTAAACCTGCTGCTGGAGAGATACTTCAAGACATGGGAGATCAGTGTGCCTAAAACAGCCCTGGCAGAAGGATGGCACAGTTCACAAAACCACTGAAAAGCCACGTTCTGCCTCGAAAGCAATTCCTGCTGTGGCAGGTCTGTCGATGCTGCACAGTAGTAGAAAAAACCTTGTTTGAAGTTATGTAAATGTTTGTTCTTGCACTCTCTTCAGACACTAGACAGCACAGCAGCAGAAGATGGGGCAGACTTCTATTTTCTTACTCCTGGCCAAGAAAGCTGAAAAAACCCTCTGGGTTTAACATAACAATCCTGATCTATTTTAAGGAACTGTGTGTATAATCTCGTGAGATTAATATTTGTTATTATCTTCTCTGCATCAGACAAAGTCTCTGTTTGCTTCCAAGGTTTCAAAACCATGGCTGGGACAAAACTGAACATACCGTCCTGACCTCCAGCCATCTGTTGGCAGCGGACAGAAATAAGTAGGCAATGTTGTTCGTGTCTGTCAGCTCCAGCATACGTTGTTTAAATCTGGCTTCGTGCCTGCCGAGACCAAAGTTGTTACATTACAACACGTTATACACTCAAACACAAAAGGGTGAAGCATTAACTCTGCTCTGCCTCCCCTTCCCCCAGCCCAGAGCTTTTCACCCTCCTGTTTTTGCCAAAGTTTGGGTTAAAAGCTCTTCCCTAAGAACAAGTATCTGCTGCCACTGCTTCCCTTAGCCAGAGTGACACGTGGAATGGGGAGGAATTTGTTTGACAAGGAATTCTGTTGGACTAGGGTTTGGATCAGAGCCTGTCCCCTCAAAGAGATTGCAATGCCAGGCTGCTGGGACAGGTTTTGTTTCCCAGAGCTGATCCACTTTTTACAGCCGTGGATTGTAGTCCACTCCTCCCATACGTGAGTGCTGCTGTGGCCCCTCAGTTCCTCCTCACAAGCCACTAGCAAGGGCCCAGGGCTCACCCATCAGCTTAAAACTGATTTCAGAAGTTACCTGGCCAGCTGCAGGGCTCTTCAACAGGGGTGACATCCCTAAGGTTTCAACTGATATGGATGTAGAGTGATCTGTAAATCAAACCCTTCACTACTCAGCTCTGCTGTTTTCTCAGCCAGTCACACTTTGCCTAAATAACTCGGAAACTGCAATCAGGGAGAGCTATGGATCACCTCTAAATTACAAAAATGAGCAGTGTTACCTCCACTGTCACTTGTTCCTCTCTCCCCCACACAATGCCCATCACATTTAAAAACCAGTGCAAGGATGCCAGAGCACTGAAGAGCCAAGATAGACTTTGGGAGGGGGAAATCTCCATCAGTGCAAGTGTATTAAATTCATGATGCCTTGCACAGTTAGATGGAAGCCATTTGGTTGTTCCATATTCTATTGTCTGCTGAATACCCTCACTTGAATAAACCAGCTGAACTTCAGTCAGCAGCTCAGTGACTGTTTTATCTTCCATTTTGAAGTCTCAGGACTCTGCTGTGAAGCACCTGTAACCCCTGTTCTTCCAGAAACTTCCTTTTTTTTAGCATGCTCTTTCCCACTGATATTTTATTTCCCTCTGCACAGCTTGTAAACACCAACCTCTCCAGAACAAGTGGTAACAGTAATGATGGGGGGAGGAGCAAGGATGCACTGACTACTCTGTTCGTCTGTCTTCCTGGCAGCAAAACTCCTGCTCTCTTAATGGAAAATCTGACATGCTCAATCTGTGTTTTCATCCACGATCAAGTCTTCTGGGCACTTTCAGATTTTTATACTGTCAGATGACGAACAGCAAAGGTCACTGAGATTGCTCTCTGATCCAACTGTACTGCTCTGTGGTAAGTTATGTGAGGAGCTGCTCAGTTTTATCCTGGAACACACTGAACCCAAACTGCAGAGAATGACTAACAGGACCATCAGTAAATACGAGCTTGCAGACAAAAAATGCAGGAGACTTCAGGTTTGGTGAGCAGTGGAGCACAGGCAGGGAAATTAAATGGCTTTGATAAGCACCAGAAATTCTGAAAAACTCAACTGTTGTGGTGTCCTCGGATTGCCTTTTGCTCTCTGCCATCCAAGCCCACATTGCCTCTTTGTGAGGCAGAAAAGAGTTGAACCACTCAGAAAGTGCTAAGCTCCTTCGTCTTCCTCAGGAGATAACGGGATGAAAGGCCACTCTGAGCCTCTTGAAGTACTCAGCATACCTCAGCATCAGGCCCTGATGATGACTTCCTGTTTCAATACATCATTCTGTTGATAAAGCTTGTTAAAGCATTTGCTGTTGACCACTGGCTCACATCTCTTCAACACAACAATGTTTTTGCTCGTCCTTCCACAGTCCTTACCGCAACACTCTGTGCTAGTAGCTGAGATCCTACAGCTTAGCTTGACATGAGGAAACAGCCTTAAGCTGATCAAATAGGTGTGGAAATGGCACAGCAGTGGGGTCTCCTCTGGTTTGGAATTCTGCATAGTGCAGAATGGGTGCAAGGTGCAGTGAAGGAAAAACGTCAATCTGGCACAGAGTCATGATAACCATAATGGAGTGAACATAGGAGGAGAGTTTGGCCTATACTTCATGTAGCAGAGAGAAAATTAATGCATGGAAAGCTGGCAAAACCCTCTGGGTATTACGGAATTTGTTTTTCAATTTTGATTAACAAAGGTAGGTTTTACAATATTAATATTGAGTTCTGTTCTTGTAAAGTCTCTGAAGTTGCACACTGATTTTCAGCTGGAGAGTGCCATAAAGGTGCTTCCCTGCTTGCAAAGTGGATTTAACACAGAACTGATTCAGGGGAACTTGGATATAGCAGGGGGTTTGACGGGGCAGTGCCTCTGCCTACTTGGCTAAAGACAGCTCCCTGCTGTCCAGGTTAAAGGCATGGTTAAAACAGACTCATTAAAAGTTTAAATATCATATCCTAAAAATGTAATCATCTTTAATTCGATGGAACACAAATACACATGTTACTGAAAATATGCAAAAGTTTTAAGAGACATGCCAAAGCAAGAGGAAAAAGAGATCTATTCTCTTTTTTTGAGATAGCTTAATAAAGTTCATCAAATTCAACAGTTTGCACTCAGACATGCTCCAAAGAAGCTGCACAGGCCAGCCCAGCCTCCAAGCCTCTCTCTAATAATTTGTTTTACAAATCTTACCCGAATGCTCTGATGGTGGTAAGGCCTTCTGCTGTCTCAGAGAAGTGACAGAGCAAAGGGAGCTGGGTGCTGTCATCAAGTTCCTGGAGGTCCCTGGGAGTACAAAAAACAACAGATGCCCATTTCAATGTAAACATTTCTGTCTGTAGAAATTTTGCTGCACAGCAGACAAGAACAGACATTTTATGTATTGCACATGTTCTTTTCAGGATCACACAAAATAGTATTTCTATAGTACAGAAAGACACTGGCATGGGAATATCACATTCCTTTTTTGCCACAGGAGCCTTTGAATCATCTCCCAGCTACCCTCTCCATCTCTTTTGGTCACTTTAAGCTTCTATTTGCCCCCCAGGGATAATGACATTATCTCTCCTGGATAAAAACCTGCTGTCCATTTTAGAGATGAAAACCTGCTGTTCATTTGAGACAGATCCTAATTACCTTTTATTCTTGAAGATTCTAATATATTAATAAAATTAACTTAAATTCAAAACTATTGATTTTAAACTTTACAGCATGCTATTTGTGACTCTTAGGTCAGGTATATAATAGAGTCTGTGTATCAGGAAATTTATATATTTTATGTCAACAGCTGGCCTAACAAAAAAAGCTGTATTTCCAGATAAACCTGGCCTCATTTTCCATATCTGGAAGTACCAAAACATGCTGAAAGTGAAGTATTTCAGATGATAGCAGATCTTCTCTTTGTGCTGTTAACATTGGTTGTAGCAGAGGCAGCACTGACAGAGAAATAATATGAATGATAAATTTCCCTAATTACTCTGCAATGGCACTTCCAAGACCTGCATAGAGCAACAATATTTAGGTCCAAAAATTTCAAGTCTTTTGAAACAGGAACGTTTCCCAAACCACAGAAAAAAAAAAAAAATACATCCTTCTTAACACTCTGCCACTGGCATAGCAGCCAGTTGTACAAACAGAAGAGACTCCAGATCACTAGAGATTAAAACGTGTTATCAAAATCCTACTGATTTTGCACACTGTATGTCCTGGGTTGCATTG
>VZRX01001999.1:0-26565 GCA_013398075.1 Notiomystis cincta
TAATTTTCCCACTTATGCATGTTCTTACATAGAGAAATTGGGACAGATGGTTGAACTAAGTAATTTTACTCTCCATTTTCCTCTTTTCTCTAGACATATTTTAAAAAGAGAAACCTTAGAAAATATAAGGAAATCTGAATTTCTGGCAAATACTTAATTTCAGCTGTTTGATGTTACTTTCTAATTACAGTGTTGGCAAAATCAGACTATGCATCTCTTTGTATAAGTATCAAAAATTTTCTAGTGTTTGTGAGACTGAAGTAATGCTGATTTTCCAGTCATCTGTACAGTATTCCACAAACAGCAGGTTGGACAAACACTTTTTTGTTTCTCCTTTTTTTTTTTAAATAAAAAATATCCATCTTTGTATGTAACAGAGTAAAACTGAAAGGTGATAAATTCAGTTAATTTATCATATTTCACTTTCCCCTCTTGCTCAGTTGAGGATGACTATTTTTTTTTTCCCAAGCCTCCCATGGATATTTAACAGCTTATTGAGAAATTTCTGCAAAAGCAAAATGTTCTTGTGGGGTGAATGGTATCAGTGTAGAAATAGACAAGGAAATCAGACTTTGTATCAAATGTTGCTTTTCATAGAGAATCCTGCAGTGAGTTTTTCAGATAGTAATCACTTGCTCTTTCTTTGGTTTCTTGTGGTGATATGTATCTGTCTATAGATAGATATGTCTAAAAGTATCTTATTAGAAATTTCAGCCTAAGAAAGTGTTGTTTGCAGTTTCAAGGTTAATGTGGTCTTACATCATTGAACACAGTATTTTCTCATGTTGCTTTTTAAAAAAAGTGCACAGAATTCAATGAATTTTCACCATGAGTTGATTTTTAAATATAGACCATAAATTATAGGATAGGTAATCCACCAAAACTTGCATTTCATTCTGAAAAAGTAAGTTCATATGCTTTTAAATAACTTCAGTACAAAGTTTCACATTCTGAAGAATTCACTTATGGACTTTCCATAACATATTCACATTTATCACTGGCTAATAATTCCATGTGCAAGTGCTTAAAATTTTATTCTACATGATAACAGAAAGGAAAACTAAGGGGGAAGGGAGGAAAGAGGTTTTACAATTATTAGAATGTGTCACAGCAAAAGAGGGTTTTCATCCTAAATACCATCATGGCAAATTGGTATTTCACTAACTGCTCTTCTCAAATACTCTTCTGTCTTCATTGGGAGTTTCTACCTGAAAGTAATGGACAGTAAAATTGGATTTGAAATGCTTATTATTTATCAGAAGTTCTGAGCTGCCAAAAGTGCTGACTTCCAACCATTTTTCAGTGACTGATACAAACATTTTAAAACCACGTTCATTCCATGCCTGCATCACTGAGGCCCTGACTGCTCTGGGGTGCATTTGTCTCTCATTTTGACTAGATACTGCATCTCAAGGTAAAAACAACCCTCTATCAATTAGACTTTAATAAGTCTGGTATGTTCCTACAGAAAATTGTTTTACTTAACAAACCATTTTTGTCAGAAATAGTCCCAGCAGCAGAGACCTGCAGCAGTGTTGGTAGCTGTCACTGCCAGCAGCTTCAGCTGAGCTGTAATTCCACAGGTGCCACTGACTTTCAGAGTGCCAAGATTTCACCATTATATGTGTACTCTTGCAAGCAACATAGTGTCAGAAAAGCTTGATTTTTGTGGCTTTGGAATTTGGAAACAAATTTAGGCTGCCATAATATAAAAAAGTTTACTCTAGCTACATGATTATAATGAAATGTTTGCAAATTTGAGTGATTATTATAATAACATTTTCCATGTTATTATTATTGCCATGAATAATTCCTTAATAATTTAGTATACAACAAAAAATTTTGCTGTTAATTCACAAGCAGATTTCCTGATCTTACTCATTTTCCATTGCAACTTTGTAAATTTTTTTTCTGGTGTTAATCATCCTATTTTGACTTTAAAATGCTAAAACCCAGAGGGTGAATGTGTTGCAAGGAACTATACATGATCATTCCCATCCTTACCTTCACACCCACCCTATCCCTTCTCCCAAAAACAGTGTAGGGCTGACTTGGCTGTA
Organism: Notiomystis cincta; assembly: GCA_013398075.1. Taxonomy (NCBI): domain Eukaryota; kingdom Metazoa; phylum Chordata; class Aves; order Passeriformes; family Notiomystidae; genus Notiomystis; species Notiomystis cincta. The sequence continues at coordinate 2,061 of VZRX01001999.1, forward strand.
GAAAGTAGTCACAAACATATTCTATACCAAAGAAAATGAAAAAAAGGACACAGAAAATACATTTAGTAGCATATGCTCCCTTTTTGAAGTGACCAGATTGTTTTCTTGTCAGCTGGGTAGAAAAAGAAATGTACAGCTTGTTAATTGAAATAAATTTCTACCTTTTCTTGTGTTGAAATCTATTTAAAAATGGCTTTTTTATTTTTTCTTCTTTCTTTTGCATTTGTCAGTTTACTGTTTCTTCAGGTCAGGCTGCTAAAACAGGAGTGGTGTCTAGAAAATGCCTGATAAGAAGTTTATTCTGCTGGGAAATGACTGTGAAGTGCAGGATGAGAGGCAGTTTGAGCTCCCTTCCCTTGCTGGGCTCTGCTGGTTAAGTGGAACAGGGCAAATGCAGAAATCCCAGAAATGGGAATTTGCTGGCTGGTTCCCTGTGCTCCTGTGCTGCAGCCAGCAGATGGTGCTTGGCATGGCAGCATGGCCATGGAGGAGCCACAGGTCCTGCATGATGAGTGCCAAGTAAAAATGGGTTTAGTACCTCAGAGGGGTGTCTTGGGAGCAGCTGATTTTTGCTGGCCACCTCATGGATTTCTCTTTCTGTACATCCCCTGAAAGTAATAAACTCATATTAACTACTCTAATTTCTCTAATAATAGTCACTCTCCCTGTTAACTCATCAGAAAGCTATATTGGAGTCACTTAGCAGCATCTGCAAAAAGAGTGGAAAACACAGAAAAGCAAAATAGGAATTTTTACTGAGTAGCTGTGTTTCTGTGCTTAGTGTTCAGCTTATCACTAAAATACTATGCAAGCCTTATATTTAAGCTTTCTACAGACAAGAAGGGGTCTGCATGTATGTTAAAAGAGAACAAAAGAATAAAATAAAGAAATGCATTCAACATTTCAAAAACATAGAAGTTAATTTTTCTGTCTGGTAGGGCATTTATGAAGTAAGAGACCACACTTTTTTTTTCTTTCCTTGCATGCTTACAATTTTGTGCCAATATTTAAGGGATTTTTTTTGTTTGTTATTGTTTGGTTTTCAGTTGTTTTCCTTTTTCCTGAGGAGTGGAAGGGAATAAGTGTATAATGTAAATTTCAGGTCTGTTACACCCTGCACAGGAGAACAGTAAAAATCTTAAACTGTTCACTCATAATTTAAACACACGGGGGCACCAGTAGCTCATCTTGAGCAGTTTATAGCACTTAACTTGATAATTGGAAATGTGAAGTCCCATTTTCCTTTTGCAAATACCATTGCCTGCCATAAATTCAGTCCAACAGAAAGCCTCTTGTGTGGTTTGTTTGTTTGTGTTTGATTCAGTTGTTTTTATTTCTTAAAACCACTTCAACTGAAATTATTGTTGTTAAAGGTGCTGGCATGACAGCCTGGAGTCTGAAGTTTTCAGTCTGCAGAAGAGGCATAATGCTGCCAACCTCATTAAATGCTGTCTCTTAAATTGTGATTGTTTGTAGGTATAAGGAAAAATAACACTGTGCCTCTTAGGGAGGCTTTTGATTCTCCTGCAGAGACTCCTCATAGCTACTGGAAACAGGCTGGGGTTTACTTGATTATTTTGAAAGGAAATAAGTACATGTTTATTGTTTTAGAAAAATGTAGTTACTGTTTGTCAGATTGAGATCATAAAATTCAAGAGAGTGTGGAACATTATGCAAATATGTCTCCTAACAACTGGTAATTAATGGCTTGTCAGCATGGACTGTGTACAAATAACACTCTATATCAAACCTAGTGTCCATAAGATTTTGCAGATTACTCATTTTGCAGGTTAATAGTGTCTATTTTGTTTACATTTTACTAATAAGAAAACTAATCTCTGTATTACTTTGCTGTCTGCCCTGTACCATACCTGCAAGACAGGTACTTACCTCCTACAAGAACAGCAAAATCTTTGTGTTAGAAAGTTGCTGACGAATTCGCTCAGTGCAGAAATGACCTCTGCACTCATTCACCTCCGGGCTAACGCGTGCTATGCTCACACCCCAGTTTGTCTGGACTTGCTTGGTGACTGAGGGGAGAGCCCTTGGCAGGTGGCTGTTGTTTGGGAGCTGGGCTCAGCAGCCAGGCAGTGTGCTGGCTGCCTCCCTCCTGTGTGCCCCAGCTGGGGCGTTGTGTGCCCCAGCCTGTGCCAGCAGCACACGGCTGAGCTGGGGCGCACCTCCCGCAGCCAGCGAGGCTCGCCGGGGCTGCTTGGTGCCATCAGAGCAGAGTCCCCACAGCCATCACAACCAGCACTTGCAATACTGAGCCTGTTCCTTAGAGGAAGCCCTGCTGCAGTGAAAAAATAAAGGTGTGTTCACACAGGGACTGTTTTGCTGAAGCACACCTGTGGCTTCAGTCAAACACCGTGTTGTGGGCCTGACACTTGACAAACACACACAGCCCCCAGCATCGCTCTGCCAGGCTCTGCTTTCAGGTTTTCATTGTTGTGGGTTTGTTTTGTTTTGTTTTTCTTTTTTTTTTTCTCCAATTATCTAAATAGCCCAGAAAATATTATTTCAAAATTTAATCTGGACATCTCAATTTTTAAGATAAAATGAAAGTGCCAGTTCTACAGCTTTTTATGTAAATATCTGGATTTGCATAGATTTGACTAAAAATACCTATTTTCTTTGCATTTTATTCCATAAATTGTAGTGTTAAGTGTAACCAGAATTTGAGAATCAGGCAGTGATGGATGTCATAAGAGAGGTGCCTTAGAATGCTAATTTCTGAATTTAAAAGCTAGTGGCAGTGCCAAATGACAGCTGTGGCTTGCAGTGGATTTTCTTTATCTGAGTGATATGGCACAGTTCTATGAAGAAATTGCACATAAAATGTTTATACCTGTAACTCCACAAACAGGGAAGTGACAAGGTGGTGTGGCTTTATTAAGGAAAAATCTTTGAAAACTTGGCCTGTAATATCCTTGATTCCATATGAATGTATAAGCCATGACCAGCAGTGAATAAAAGGAAGGCCTAGCTGGTGTTTGTGCTGCTCTGTGCACATCATACCAGGTTACCTCAGTGTGTTTCACAACTTTCCCTCCTGAGGAGCAAGGGCAGGATCCAGCAAAGGTGGTAGGTGTTACCACTATGAGCTCTGCCACCACTGAATTTTGGGAACTGCCCTTCCTCAACGCCCCAGAGCTGCAGGAGGGGGGTGCAGGTGCTACTCCTGTGTTCTCAGTGTGGCTGGGGACATGCAGAGGAAATTCTCAAATCACCTGTGCTTGTCAGTGGAGAACAGGAGAAGACAGGAGTATTAACCTCTGTTTCTCTCTAGATCTCTGTTATTTGCAGGTGGATCTGACTGAGGAACCTATTTAGATTTGAGGCTTTGAAATCCGTTCCTGAAACAGCCTCCTCTTGTGATTGCAGGGGGCTGTGCAGGCATCACATACCTCTGCTGAGGAACCAAGAAGATAAAGTGACTCCAACTCTTAAAACCTCCTCCTAACCACTCTTGTGTGGCACAGACTACTGCTGCTGTTCCTAAAGTCATCTTTAAAAAGATGCCACCAAAGGAGAAAGAGTCCCATCTCAAGCAGCTTTTGGGAAAGAAAGATGGCAGGTCCATAGGGATGTAGAATTAAGTAGATTGTCATGTACCTAAAGATAATTAATCAATTAGAATGGGATTTGTAGCCACAATTATTTTTTGTACATGCAGTAGAGGGAAAAATCCAGGAGGAGAGGTAAGAAACCTGAAGAGAAGAGGGAATATGATAGCTTCTGTATTGTCTGATGCTTTATAGTAACTATGTTTTCTAATATTGGCAGATGGTATGGAGAAATTGAATATGAATCTGTAAAATCCCATCTCCCATTGGAATATAGTCCCAAAGTATTTAAAATAATCTATCAGTGAAGACTGGCCAAATTATGATGCTCTTGTTTTCAAAGATTTTTTTCCCTGCTTCTCTCATGAGAAGAGGAGACTCAGGGGAGACCTCACTGCAGTTACAGCTTCCTGTGAGGGGAAGAGGAGGGGCAGGCACTGAGCTCTGCTCTGTGGGGACAGTGACAGGACCTGAGGGAATGGCCTGAGGTTGTCAATAAGTTGGATATTAGGGAAAGTTCTTCACCCACAGAGTGACTGAGAACTGGAACAGGCTCCCTGGGGCAGTGGTCACAGAGTTCAAGAAGCTTCTGGACAGTGCTCTTGGGCACATGGTGTGACTGGTGGGGATGATGCTGTGCAGAACCAGGAGTTGGACTTGATCCTTGTGGGTCCCTCCCAACTCTGCATATTCTGTGATTCTGCTAGGATTGATACCTTTCTGCTTTTGTTCTCAAAACCAGCTGTATTTCCCATGCTCCCACATGAATTTTAAATTAACTTGCAGTAAGAAAATACTTTTATTTGCTTCTATGAAGAGATATTTTAGAAACCTAAAGAAAAGACTCTTCTTGATTCTGGTTTTGGGCCAGGAGATAGGATCTCTGGCGCTCTTCAAAGGTTTCCAGAGACTTTCTCCCTGTGCTTGTGTGTGCACTCAGCAGTGCTCTCAGCTGCAGAGATGAATGAGAAGAAGAATGTTGCCAGCTGAAGAAGCTGGTTCTTCCCCTTGGGAGGCTTTAGTACATCAGGTTGGCTGATCTGAGTCCCTTTTGCAGCACCAAAGAGCAGGGTTATGCCTGGTCTTACCTGCCAGGGCTCTTCACCTCCCCACTCCATTGCATCTTCATTATGTGCCAGTGCTTTTATCCAAGTGCAAAAGAAGCCTCCTCTTGACTGGGGCTGTTTTGCATGGCAAGGCCTCTGCTTTTGGAGTTCTGAGGTAATACTGGCTCTCCAAGGCAGAGGCTGGAGACTTTTAGCTGCACACTGGGAATGCTCACAAGGATGTGTTTGGGGTAGTTGGAAAATCTGCCTGGTTGCAGCTGTCAGGCAGGCATGGGAAGGTTTCAGACCTGCTGGAGAACCAGCTGGGACTTTGAGCCATCTGCATGGGAAGTGGAATTGAATGAATATGAATGGGGGAAAGAACACAAACATTTTCTGAAGTTCAGTGGAGCAGTAGAGACAAAACATGGATGATTCTGGTGCACCCAGGCTTCACATTACAGGAGTGAAAGGAGTATTCTTCTCTGAATGTGTTGACACTGATGGAGCACTTGGACTTCTCATGCAGCTGGTGCCAGTGCCAGTGGATAAAGTGTTCTGGTCTTGCGTTGGCACATTCACATTTATAGATTGGAACAGCGTCCCATCCCTCATGGGACAGTGGAGGTCACTGCTTTCCTTCAGCTGCCCTGTTTCCCAGAGCCAGGTGCTGCACACGTGGCCAGCAGGGAGGCTGTGCTGTGGCAGTGGCAGTGGCAGTGACTGCAGGGTGCCTTTGCTGGCTGTGCTGTCCCTCACTCTGCTGGGGCACGGTGGCTGCAAGGAGAGGGGCCCTGTGCTGCCTGTGTAAAAAGGGTCAGCTTGTCCACGTGGTGAAGTGCAAAAGCCACTGCTCAGCTCAAGGACAAGTCAACATAGTCCATCAGAGGACTGTTCACCCAAGGCTGGCATAAGAGATTGCTTTTTTTCTCTTTGTCAGCAAGTGGCCTGCTGGATTTTTTTATTGTGTATACAATTTGAGTAATAATGACATATAAGCTACTGTTACGAATTTATTGTGAGAGGCATGGGCATTACTTTGGTTCCTAACCATTTCACAATAAGAGCCTTTCATATCTTAAATATTTCTACTGTTTGCAATTAAAATTTTGGATAAAGTTGAATTATTCGCTGAAAGCAAGGTCAGTAATTGTGTGATGTGTGTGCTTAAGGCTTTAGAAAAAATTGTCCCTCTGCAGAGAAATAGAGAATTAGTCTTTATAGTTTCAAGAAACTTTGTGTCATTGAGAAGACAAGCTGACTCTGGAATCTGGGATGCCTGAGCATGTATAGCTGTAGTGTTTTTGGGTTTCCCGAGGCATGCTCTTGAATGGTTAAGGAAGTTGGCTAGGTTTGTATTTTTCCATTCTTTGTTCTCCTATGCTTGTTCTCCTTCCCTATTCTCTTATTTAGCAGCTTCTATAGAATAGACAAAATGTGATAATTTATAATTTTTTTTCAGTTTGTCTCACTTCCCATGCTTAATCAATCTCAGCAACCAGGACAGGACTCTCTAGGATGAAGCTAACTGAAGAGGCACAGCACAAATGGCACTGGGGCAGAAAAGCCTTTACAAGTGTTAGAAAGAGTAAGGAAAATGTAAATACATTTTTTACATTCAGGATTTTTTTGGAGTTTACATGGTGGGTAGTCCTGCAGATAATAAAGGAAAAGAAAATGTAAGTTAGTGGGTGCTGTCCCAGATTAACATGTAAGAGCACTGTCAAACCTGCCTTTGCTTAGGGAGATGTTCCTTTTGAATGTGACAATGACACAGCAAGAGCAGACATGGCAAGATGACTGAGGATGAAGGTGCAGGAGAGTATGGGAAGCTCTCACTGTGAAAGGGAAAAGATGTACCTCTGATTTGTTGAGGAGACACTGTAAGCAGCCTTGAAGATTTTTCCCAGTGATAAGAACAAACAGTCCAGATGAAGAAAAGATTTTGCAGAGTAGGAAGGATGGTGTTGCATCTCTGATTAATCTCTCTTTGCTCCCTCGGGAACCTTGGCCAAATGGGATAGGGAATACCAGGCTTGCCTTGCAGCCCATGTTTGCTTGGAGTTTGTACAGGTCAAGATAAGAGATGTGGATTTTGCTCAGGGAGAAGATTCCCCTGTGAATCTGTGAGGGGCTTGGACACTCTGGCTGAGGCAGCTAGTGTGACTTGCTAAGGAAAGGGCTTTAACTTGGGATTTGGGATTTGTTGACTCACAACACTCATGATCCTTCCTATTTTGTATCTCCGTGCTAAGATTGGCCAGACTACCTCTTTTCTGAATTTATAATTGGGGTAACTCTGTCTTCACTGTGACATGGAAAGGGTTTCAATGAGACTGAAAGGCAAATTTGTTCTCTTATTTCTCTTTAAATGTTCTGTAATAATTTTTTTCTTTTGAAAATCCATTCTCATTGACGTTCCTAAACTGACTCTTCTGGGGGTCAGCACTGCCTCTTTGATATGGAGAATTGCTCTCCACAGATTTGTTCCCACTGTGCTTTACACTTCCAATAGATGGTTAGCAATAGCTAAAACTTCAGTGAACTAAAAGCATTTCCATTGGATGTGTTTGATCAGGGAAATATTCAATACCTGCAAGAAATTAGTTGCTCTTTATGTTTCTTTTCCTTTTTTTTTCCCTCCAAGAATGGAGTGGTTATGTTGTCTGTGTGGGTGGGAGACCCATGCAGACAGTATTGCTCTTACAAAGAAATGAGCTGGAATCTATGCACTTCAAACTTTCAATCATTCCAGGAATCTCTAAGTGAAATGATACCAGCAGCTGATGAGCTGATAAAATACTTTTCCAGAATTATAACAATGGTGAGAGGCATTGTTCTTTTTTTGTTTTCCACCCTGCAACAGTTCAAGACTAGTGCTAGCTGACTGCATATATGCATATATTTTAAATAAAGTTCAAAGCTTACTTAGGACAATGCTGATCTTAGCCCAAGAGACCTAAACCTCTAGTTTATCCTGTAGGAATGTAAAATACCTGATAATAAATGCCCAAAAATATTCTGCACATGAAAGGGAGCTGATTGTTTTGGAGTGGGTTTTTTTGCTAGTATGTGGCAGAGAAAAGTCTGTTTATATATGTAAGGAGATATGGAAAAAACATAGATTTATCTAGCTCATCCTTTCTCCATATAAGGATGTTGTCTGTATTCTGGATTTTTGATAGTCCAGATTTGAATAATTTAACAATGGTGTCTCTCATGGTTCCATTGGATAGGGAATTATGAAAAGTTTCTTGATATTTAGTTGCCTTGTCTTTTTCTTTCAGTCTCTGCCTCAAGGTTCAAGAAACTGATCTTGTACTATTTTTGTAGCTGACTGTATATGTTTGTATCACAATATTTGACTTGGTAGCTGCTGTGTATTTAATCCTAATTTGTTTCTTCAAAACAGTAATGTTATAATACCAAAACTAATGCAACTAATGAGAGTTACTGTACATAATACCCCTACTTTGTATATTCATAGCATTTCATTTTTTTTATTGTAGTCTTTGCTGAGTGCACTATTTATCAGAGTTTATAAGGAATGAGCTTTGCTGATGCTATTAAATCACTCAAGTGTGCTAAATTATGGCACCAGAGCAGGTGCTATTGTCTGCACCTCTTTTGGAAAGAGAGGAAAGACCCTCAAATGATCCTGGACATTTATACCCAAAGGAAACAATCCTTTATATTAATATAAGAAGATTGGTTTGTACTCAGTCAGGGGAATTCTTGGCAGCCAGTTTAAACTCCCATGTATATATAGCACGCTGGAGCCTGCTAAGTACCTCTGTTTTCTTTATGGATGGAGCTTTGGTGCCAAGAGGTCTGCAGCACATGCAAGCACAGGGAGCCTTCTATCTGATGGATTGTCCCACAGCAAACCACATTGTATACAGGATGTTCAAACACATATTGATTATGTGGCTCCCTGGGTTACAGCACAGGCAAAACCTGCTGCTTTTAAGTACATGTATGTAATCAATCTTCATGTGAAGGAGCCCAAGACAAAAGAAGTATTTTATGCTATACATTAGATGTTATATTAAATTATGTTAGATTAAATGTGTTATAATTTTTTTTTTAACCTCATCACTATAACATTATTGTGTTATGAGCATCATCTTCATGTGGCCTGTGAGTGTATAATATAGTTCAGAGTGGGTATAATTCTGGTTTTAGTACCAGATCTTATGGTCAGCTACAAGCAAAACCCCCATATAACAAAGATGCAGTTGTTCTATAGCAGTAGTTTTATATTTGTTACATATCTGTAAAACTTTTCTTCAACACTGCATTACAGAATAAGACTTGTACTTGAGGGGCAAACTTAGCACATTGATTAGATTTTAGTCCATTGTGCAAATAAATTGGAAATATTTGTGCTTATAGACTAACTTGCTTCTGGTACTATAATGCCAACATCCAGCTGATCATTTGCAAAATTAATTTACAAAATTTGCCCCAACTGCCACTTTTAAATGTAGAAATGAATACAAAATTTGTGTTTTGCATTCGAGAGCCTTCTGTTAGCAATTTTTGCAAGTGATTATGTTAGCTTACAATGTCTGGCTGTATGAAAGATGATTTAGGCTGGTAATGTTTATTTGTAATTTGGGACAGGAGTACTTTAATGATTCTTTTGGAGCAACTTTCATGTTCAGAGACTTTATTCACATCTTCTGGATCTATGTAAAATCTATAAATTGAAAATAAGACTATTTAGTGATAATATGGTGATTTTGCTATTTACCCAAGTAGTTGTGTCTGCGTTCACTCTTTAACTCATATTTTCCAATTGTTCAAATTCCTTTTCCTCTCAATTCATTGTTAGTAGAATTTATATGTTGACTGTATGTTGTTATCCCTCATTATATAGGGTTTAAAAAAAATATTGCTTTGCTGTCACACAACCATCTCAGTTGCTGCAGTGTGTGGGGTGGCTGTCTTTGTCAGGGAAAAAGAACATGCTCGAAACTAACTTTTTATTTGTCTGAAATTCAAAAGAACAGTGTACAATAGTATTTAAAAAACTCCACAAGCAGCTGGGGTTTAGCCTGTGGATGCATTTGGCCAGTAAGGCATGCAGAAAAGATCCGGGACAGATAATTATTTGTAGAGAGGCATAGAGAGAGTGGCCTGAGCTTGGTTCCAAAATTTTGAGTGGAAGACCCTACTTGTCAAAGGCAAGGCACCCCTGGGAGAAGGCCACAGCACACCAGTTTTGGGTGCAGATGCCCAGTTTTGGGCTCTGGCAGTGTGCTACAAAACCTGCTGCAGCCCTGCAGGGGAAGGGGAATCTTGTGTGCAAAGGTGGGAGGTCACTGACTGCTGTGGAGCTACACTGAATGAGAATCCCCATCAACAGCAGGGACTCTTCACTGCTTTTCATCATTACAACAGGAAATGAAAATTTACATTCAAGAATTGGTTTAATGTAAAAACAATTTTTCTAGGTGTACACAACCAAATTTGCTAGAATACCCCAGGTCCCCAAGGACCTTAATACCTTAAGTCCCCTTTAATGTATTTCTAGGCTGTGCAGGTAGTATTTCTTTCTACAGTGTCATTAACTTTGTCTTCCTGCCATGATGCTACCTTGCCATATTTTCTATTGTTAGTTGCTACAATGAACAGTAATAGTATCAGAGACTGAAGATTATTGTGCTTTAAATGTATCAGGTTTCATTATTGTCTCACCTTTCTTTTTCTTTGCATTTTCTTGCCTAAAACTTTCATAGTTAAGGAAAAAACAACCCTAAGGTTAATAAGATGTGGCCAATTTCCTAGTTTCATTTTTAATTATCTAAGTTCCTGGATTTATGTCACATTATGTTTCTAAAAGAGATGCTTGAAATCTAAACTTGGATTTGTCTCTAAAACAATTACATATATTTAGAGAGAGATATTATATTTTAAATTGAAGTCTAGATTACTTTCACCAGCTAAAGTACTTACACTTTTAATCTTGTAAAAAGACTGTGCATAAATTGTCCTTGCCAGGTGGTGCACATGAGGGTCTCCAGCACTTGGGTCCTTATGGCAACATCCCAAACATCGTTGCCGAGCTGACAGGAGACAACGTACCAAAGGATTTCAGTGAAGATCAAGGGTATCCTGACCCTCCAAATCCCTGCCCTATTGGAAAAACAGGTAATCAACTGTAGCCTTTGTACCTCTGTCTTCACTGTATATCTTCCTGCCTTTCAGCACTTTACAACCCTTGATCAGCAAAGAGCGTTTTTTTCACTCTACCCCAGGATAAGAACTGCCGAGAAATTGGGTATTTTAGTGTTTCAGATGAGCTCTTTTTTTTTTTTTTTTAATTAATATGTGCACCTTCTGTATTACTATATGATGCATGAGAAGGTCACGTGGAAGAAATCATCTTGACCTCAGAGTAGAAGACAGTGAGATTTATGAAAGCATCATGTTCCTGAGGGAGTTAATTTTTAAGCTGGCCCCTGAAAAACGTTCTTCTGTGCAGATGAGATTTAACCTTATTTTAGAGACTTCCATTGTGCCAAGAGGAGTGAAACTGTCTGCCCTGATCTCCAACCCAGACCATGAGTCAATATTTAAGATACCCTGGCTCCTGTCCACGTGCCTTTGCCGCCCGCTGCGGGTGCCTGTGTGCCGCGAAGCGCCGAGGGGCAGCGCAGCCGGGCAGCAGCGCCATGCCCAGGGCACACCAGGGGTGTCCCTCAGCCTGCAGCTGCACAGGTACCCAGCCTGCAGGGCTGCTGCTGAGGGGCTGCCAGAGCAGCCCTGCATGTGCATGACATGCACACACCCCGAGAGAACGGATCTTTTTCCTGTTATTCGAGCCAAGGAACGACTTCCAGTACTGAAAGCAGTAGTAAAACACCCATTGGCTGACTTGGGAACTGGAACTGGGAATGAGCACTCTATTTTTCTCTCATTTTTTATTTGTGAGCTAAGAGATCCTTTCAAAATGTTTTCTGTTTAGTCTTCTTTCATGTTATTTGGATAATGTGGAACAGTTGTCTGTATTCTTATTTTAAAATGTTCTAGCTAGCTTAGAATTCATCAAAAAATAATATTTGCTACGAAAAGTTTTGTGAAGTGTTTTTGCATTTCGTTCAAAAATTTGACAAAATTTCAAATAGTCCTTCTTTCCTGTTTTCTATTACTGCCCATTTGGTGATGATGCCTTCACCTCTTCTGAAATAATACCTCATCTTCCAATTTGTTCACTATAGCTGTTGTCTGACAAGTTGTAAATGATGGGTTTAGATTTTCTCACACATGAGCACACACAAGGACTTTCCATCTTCCGTGCTTGCCCATTAGACTTCTGTTTGTGATTAGATAAATAAATTGAAAACATGGCATCCAGGGAAATGCCTTTGAAAATCCCTTCAATTTTTCTTTCTTAGGTGAAATAAAAGTTGTTAGCTAAGCTAATACAGTCAGATCTGAACACAAGGGGAATTCACAGGGAAGTGCTGCCTGCTCAGATAAATGGCTCTGTCATAGGTATGCTGTGAGTGAAGATGGTATCTCCTAGGATTAGAGTAAAATGTTTTTCAGAGCCTTAAATGGAAATTCAAGTGGTGACTGTATTATGCATACAAATTACCAGAGGCCTTCCTCAATCAGGTCTGTGGATTTACTTAATGGAAAACAATTTTTCCAGTCACTGTCTACATATGCACATTCCACAGCAGAAATACATGAGCCTGGAGCACTTGAGTTGAAGACTTTTGGATTAGCAGTCACAGAGGACACCCATGTGTCCAGCTGCCCTTTGTGTTCTCTACCAAAGGACACAAATGCTCTGAGGTCTACCACACTTCATTTGTCACCTGTTTCTCTCGTGCTGTAACCTTGTCCCTGCTGAGACTGAAATATTTCTAAGTGTTTTAATAGTTTCTGAGTTACTTAGCCAATATGAAGAGTTTTCCCCTGTTTTCTGTTGGCAATTTAACTTTTCCCCCCCATCCCAGTGAGAAAAGAGAGTAAGCTGGATCTGCTGAACTCGGAATAACCTCCTCAGGTCATTGAGTCAACTCGGTTTTAAGTCAAGTCTTTACTGTTTCCCACATCTAAGGGAAAAAGATAATCCATCTGCAAATCTTTTTACATGACACACAAGGACAGAAGGGAAAGTGCACAGGTGTGTGCTCTGGAGTGCCTGTGTTCTGGCAGAGGAAGCTGTTTGAATGCCCAGCATCATGCCCTGGCTGGTAGGAGCTCCTTGGGTATGTCTGAGAGGCACTTGGACTGCAGGCTCCCTGTGCTGGCAAAGCAGAGGGAGCTCCAGGAGCAGACTCTATCCAAAAAGCTATTCTGGCCTCAAGTTGCTGAAACTTTGTTTAAGTTAAAGATTACTTATTTTGGTAAAAAGACCGTAAATTGATTTTTAAAAGGGTATTACCTTGATGTGACACTGTCTGCAAAACCATCCACTGTGGTTAGAGGAGGTTTCTGGACCAATCAGATCAGTTACCAATCTACAGAAATGTCTTCATCATAAAACTTCTGCTACAGAGCATTTTTATGGGATCGTATGATGCAGAAATGATTTTAAGCCAATTTGAACAAAGTAGCAAACCAGAAAAGGAGCTCCAGGAAGAGCTACTCAGTGAAAGAAATCGTCTCTTGGCTCACAGCACTGTTTTACCACGACCTTCAAAAGTATTGCCTTACCAGTTTCTAAAACTACCTGTGAGCATTTAAAACAGAAAAGAATAGCCCTTCTGAATCAGAACAGGATGGAGTTCTAGGTAAAATCAAGTGCAACAATGAAGAGAAAAACATAAAGGAAGGAAAGAGCTTGGAAAATAAATTCCTTCAGTTTTGAAGTTTCATTAAGTGGTGAGAGTTTGGGCTTTTTTAAAAATGAATACATTCTGACAAATTTGTTTCAAAAGAAAAGAAACCTGATATATTCTAGTCACCCAGTTCTTTTTTTTGTTGTTGTTTTTACTTGCATGATTATTGCATTTTAGAAGTTTGCTGACTAATGTGGCACAAACTGTGTGTTTCAAAGCTGCTAAGCACTCAGTGCTGTCTTTTGCAGCTGATGATGGGTGTCTAGAAAACACTCCAGACACAGCAGAGTTCAGCAGGGAATACCAGCTGCACCAGCACCTTTTTGATCCAGAGCATGACTACCCCAACATGGGCAAGTGGGTGAGTACATCCTTCTTGCTTATTTTAGTTGCATGTGAAACTGGGCATTGTCTGCTGTGTGGGATGCTCTGAAACCACGAGGACAATATTGACCTTAATGCTGGGAAAATGATCACCCTAAGGAAAACTTATCAAAAAAGGTAAACTTGCCCTGAAAAATAGAAATAGTGCTTGTGATTGATGAACACCCCAGGAAAACAGAAAGTAGAAATCCTTGTTCTGTTACCCCTGCCAAAGCATGACAGCTATGTATGTGCTTGATAAATGCAAAAAATACATTTCAAAGTACAGTGCACATGTAGCCAAAATTAGTGCAGATCTTAAGATTTCAAAACATAAAATGGCCCCAATCTGAAAGAATGTCCAGGTTCAGTAACTGTTCACTGTTCAGCTACTTATATAAAAAATAGAGAGAAGATACAGAGAGATGCAGTGCAGCAGCTAAAAACACCTTAAAAAAATCTAGGATTAGACAACTTGATTTAAGGAATCCTCACCCTAAGGATTTTGGAGGACTTGATGCTTCTTCTTCCTCTAGTCAGGTTATGCACTGTATTATATTGAAAACCTGTTTGACACATGGCATATAATAAACACAGTGAGCTACACCAAGGCCAAAATCTTGCTCTGAGCATACAAGGACTTTAATAACTGCAGCTAGACTATTTCTGCAGGCTAGAGGCTCCAAAGAAAGCTCTGCCACTTCATCTTGGATTACATCAGTTAAAATGTCCAATCCCAAATCCATTTTCAGGCGCCAGGAAAACAATAACAATGATCATAATTTATGCTTGTAGAGCAAATAATGAAATCTCATTTTACATTGTTATAACACTTCACTTAAGATTGCACTAAACCAGTGCTCTGTAAGTATATATCGATAAATGGACATGTTTGGCAGCCTCTTGGCCTGCTGTAATTTTGAGACAATGATTCATCTTCATAATCAAACCAGTGTAAGATTTATAGTCTTAATTACTTATGAGAGTGCTAAATTTCTGGAGAGAATCATGCCAAAAATCCAAATTTTGGAAACTTGTTGCATTCTAAGTAATTACCATCAAAGGTTTTCATTTAAAAAACACCAGATGGTGAACTTTCTTATTTATGCCAGATAAGGCTGTTAGTTTTCTTATTATTCATAAGTACTTTACTTTCATAATACCATTCTGAAGACTACAAAAGTACTTCTGTAAATCTTTGGCAATATTTCAGAATCAAGCATACATACTGTGTTGTCATCAGCAACATATATACTTAATAAATGACAGTAAATCATTAGTAAATCCTGGACATTTTTGGATCTCCATCCATCACTACTAATTCAGGAGAAAAAGCTGCTCATGTATGGATTAAAACACTCTTAGGTACTAAACAGTAATCATCTAGCTGTAGCTTAGCCAACTCCAGATCTTTTTAATTAGAGAAGAAACAGCTGGTCATGTGCATGAGCAAATGTTCTGCTGAGATCCAGGAGAATAGCCCTGATCATCTCCTAATTGCATATTACCACGTGGTAAAAATATAAATACAGTGGGATCTTTTCGTGGCTGGGGTTTTTAATTCTCTGGAAAAATCAGGTGGGTGCTCTAAAACTTAGCTGTTTGAGACCTTATAAAGGAGAGCTGAAGTAGATCAGATCTTTGTCTGCATTAAGTTGTAAATGACCACCACAGCTGGCTGGCTGTGGGCTGCCCAGCAGGTGTGCATCCTCATCCTCACCCTCCCAGTGACTTGTCCTTTCCAGGAGCCAACATGCATTCCTTAGTGCAGCCACAGAAGAGCCCAACCTACATTAGCAGGTCAGACACAAAGGCCCTGCTTGTCCTAATGGCACAGCAACAGGTTGGGTGGCTTGTTCTGGTGACAGACTTGTCTCGTGCTTGCAGAGCTGTGGCACCTCTGCAGTATCCTGTCAGTAACAGACACAGATGGTAAGGGTCAAGCAAGGCTAGAAGCTGCCTCATGCAGCAAAGTGTATGGTTATGTAGATGCTAAATATTTGTCAATACTGATAATACATCTGCAGATACAAATATAGAAATCATAATAAATATATGAGTGGGTCAGGAGTGGGAAGAAAAGGGAAGAATTTTTTTGTTTGGGACGACTCCCCATATGTCAATATGCTCACCTGTGAGAAGTCTCAGGAACAGACTCTATACAGTGATATCCATGGCTTATACTCTCCTTCCCTTCTATAGAGTGATATCCATGGCTTATACTCTCCTTCCCTCTCCTCATACGTGCAAAACATAGAGGGGACAGTGGAAATAGCAGGATGAGTGACTTTTGGAGTTTTCTATCCTTGTGTACAACTACAGTTTCTAAGATTTCAGGGGTTTTTCCCCAGTTCAGACTTTTCCTTATAGGACACAGATAGTTTTTGAGTGTGCCTTTCTTGCATCTTGCAAATTGGCTCTTTAGATGGTCTGAAGAAGTTGTTGGCATCCAGAAAGACTTGCACAAAGATAATTTACGATTTACAATACAAATCGAAAAACTACTTATATATTTCATTGGTTAAAAGAATTTTAAATTCTGATTTTTTTTCCTCCCAAATCCCAACCTAATCCAAGTAGCCAAGAGGATGCAAAGGAAGCCCCAGGAGGGAAAAGTAACAAATCACATGCAGCATGCCTCTATGGGAGCTATCTTTTAACTGGAGAAACTCTGTGCCTTCATTCCTGACAAGCTCCCAGTGAAGGATGGACACTTCATGGGCAGATTTTGGTGGCTGATGAGGTCAGGCCATTACACAGAGGAACATACTTTCAGGATTGCTGTTATCATACAAATATGTTCTCAGCTCCTGCTCCATAACCATATTTGTTTCGTACTCCACATAATGCTAGAGTAGTACTTAGGGTCTTAAAACATTCCCACACAGACTAAACAAAATATGGCTTCCTTGAGCAGGAACAGTTCAATTATAATGAACTTTTCAGAATGACAGAAATGCTAGCTCCAGTAGTCCATGAAATTCTTTTTGTTTCAGAAACACCCTTTTCCCTCTCATGAAAGTATAAGGTCAAATACTTTACTAAGAGAGGCTTTGATGGTCCTTTGTTTCCTAAGGAGAGTAATTCATGCATCCTTGAGTTTCTTTAAAATGTTAAATTTAAGTTTTCCTGAAGTGAGCTCGCATAAATGAGTAGCCAAGAATGTCCCCCTTGGCCAACTTCATCTCTGTTCCCTTTTGGAACAGCTCAGACAAAATAACTGAGGTTGGACAAGAGATAGGCCTTGTGAATTTGAGGTTTATGAACACAAGAAGTACAAAACAGACAATTTTGGCAGATTTCATTGTAACACTTGAAAATGTTTGTTTTTTCTCATATCAAGGCTGCAGAGAGAGTTAGAAGTGTTTGGTGAATTTGTCTCGTGCTAGAATTACACTTTCTATTTATATAATCAATGTTAGGTCAGTTGTTTATAGCAGAATTAATGGCTTTGTTTATATAGTCTTCTGCTTTTATACATGTAATTCTTCTCTACTTCCATCTTCAGGTTAGGGTTTGGTTTTGGTTTTCTTCATAACACAGAATTGAAACAAAATGTGTTGAACATGTGTGTGTTATTCCAGACTTTATTAGAATTCACTACTTATAAGAAATACAACAATATGTGGATGCACTTATGTAAACTATGGTCAGAGGGGGTTTTTTGTGTTGGTTTTTTTTTTCTTTTTTTCTTTTCTCATCATCATAACTTTCTCTTCTGCCAAGATGTTTCTGGCAGTTTTTAAAAGGTTTGCCATTAAAAATGTTATAGACCAAATGGTTTTTAGAAACTTTATTGAGGGCACTACTTAAACAAAGGAAGAGTTGGCACTGAACTCCTTTCAGCAGAGCTTTGCACTGGGAAGTGTTGATATCTGGAAGGGAATAAGCAAAGACAACAAAACAGTAGGAATGATGCCTATTTCTGTTTTTAAAAGGAATTAGAAAATCTCTTGTAAAGCAAATATTTTTTGCTCCTGTTCTTGTGTCACCTAAAATGTGTAGAAAAATACACCAGAGGCAGGACTCTTCCTCACGTTCTTATTTTTCTTTTTCCTTCTGCCTTTTCTTTAAAAAAAAAATAAAAATCTAAGTATTTATACCATGTATCACATGATGGGGAACATCCAGACTATACCAGCACGTACTTGAAGCACTTATTGCCTGAACATGGGGGATAACATAGTGGAAAATTACTGGCTTTTCAATTGTTGATAAGGCTGTGACTGCTCCTGAAGAACTGCAAATGTTAGCAGGAATATACAAATATTTATTTGTGCTTTATTTCTCTGATAAAACTACACACTCTACTCTGGACTTGCTGATATTTAACAGCAAAAGTAGTATTTTAAAAGAAGAGTGTAATGGATTTGATGGCTGTGTTGTTTTTTTTTTTTTTCCCTTCCAGAGCAAGAGTTTACTCTTTGAGAAAATCAATGGTGGTCCAAAAAGAAGAAAGAGGGTAACTATCAGAACATTTTATAGCCCCTATATAATCTAGAGACCTAATAAAAATTAAAACTATATTGTTGAAATGAAGAGTTATCCTAATGCATTTGTATTATACTTTAGATTATGTGTAAAGTCAGGGAGTCTCTGTGATAAACTACTATAGCTGGCTTCAGGACTGAACACTGGGGACAAGATTTATTTCTCTAAATAGTCTCTTACTTTCAGAAGATGCACTTAAGTGTAGAACACTGTAAAACTTCATCTTATCTGTGTTTTAGAATTGATCCCGTTTGCTTAAAACTATTTAAAATTATTTAAGTATCTCTAAAACAGAATTTGAAATTTCCTGCTAAAATATTAGTAAATTTAATTACCACTGTCTATGAGTGTAAATATATTTTTGGGTGTAACTAACACTAGAGGTAGTTCTTTATCTGATCTACCTCAGATGAAACTCCTATCTCTGTGTCTCACTTGCTTGAAAGACAAATATTAAATGGTTCTCATTGTTCTGCTCCTGTAACAAGGCCTCACTGCTCTCTCTTTTTTGGTAGTGTTAGCCTTTTTTTTTAATTAAAAAACCAAATAATCACTTTCAGGCAGAGTCCACGTCTTTAGCTTTGCTTCTGGTGTATTATTTTTACAAAAAGAAAAAGTTCAGCTCTCTGCCAGAAAGTAGCTTTTCAAAATATGACAGCACAGCATATAATGTAAATGAAGTAAATATAATTTAAAATAGCAAGCATAAATGAAGATGATTTATTTATTAACTCTCAAACTTTAAGTCTTTGCCAGAAAGGGAGAAGATGAGTTGATTTCTTCCCGATTCAGACATCACTGGCAGTTGACACTTATAAGTTACTGATCTGACCTGAGCTTAGCACCTGCCTCACGCTAACATTTGATTTCTGAGTTTGTTGGGTGGAAAGGGAAAAAGAGTAGGCACCTGACTTTAATTTTTAACTAAGTAGAATTTACTCTGGAAATAATTCAGCAGAATATTAAATATTAATAGCTACAACAGCGTGTTAAAGTGGAATTCATGCAACATATACATGAGGAAAAATAAAAGGAAAAAAAGAACATTTTATGTTCTGACATACCTGGATACAAAAGAAATACTAGCTGGAGACACTTGACAGTCACAAGGCCAGGGGTAGCCCAGAATTTTGAAGGTGAAGTGCTTTACAGCAGACTTATTTTCCTAGCATTGACATGTCACTTAATGCTAAATTCATTAGAATTTAAATTATTTCAGAGTAATACTGTAATGATTACTGATGCTTTAATGAAAAATTCTGAATTTCCACTTTATCAGCAGGAGGGTAACTTAGAACTGTCAGCCAGCAGAGTGTGTTTTTCTAGAAATCAGAAAGTGCACTGGATTCCCCTCCTGCCTTTCGTGCTCCCTGCCACTCCTCCACACCTTTCTGCACAGAGAGTTTTGGGATTTGGCAACAGATGGATCTGAATGTCCCCATTTGAGGCTAAACCAAGTCCTGTGTAACAGTGTACACAGTTGTGTCAGTACAGGGCCATAGTGAAACAGGCACAGAGGCACTGCTGGAGTCTAGAAAGCCACGTGCTGTAAGCAGTGAGTTTGTTTTTATTCATTTATTTGTGTGCACCTAGATGAGCACGTGGTCAGAGCACACAGCAAAGGGATTTGTGCACCTCTGCTCCAGCCTCAGCTTCTCTGCAGTGCTCGTGCTGCCAGACAAGGAGGTTTAACAGTGACTTCTAATTTTAATTAGCAGTTCTCCCATTTTTTCCTAAATTCTGTGCTTGCAGACAGCCCTGTCCAGAAGTGTCAGGACCATGTCTGTGATCACTGAGTTGCCGTGGGCTGGAGCTGTGTACGAAGGTGCTCGGGAACTTGCATTACTTTGAATTCTGCACAGCTGCAACACATATTTTACTCAAATCAGCCAAAGTATTGTGCATTACATTTTGTGTTTTCTTTTGTTGATGAACAGGGATTCAAAATTTTATGTAGACTCATTCTCTTCTACTTTATTTCAAAAAGTAGCAAGCAAGTACGATTCCAAAAAAAAGACCAATTAATCTTCCTAGGAATCTTCAAATAATTCCTAGAAGTTTATGCAACAGTTGAATTTCACTAAATTAACATTAAACAGAACTTCTTTAAACAAACACAAACAAATCATTTACATGTGTCTTATTTCTAACAACTTAAAGCATGGGAGTTAGTTTATTTTCAAAGATTTTTCCACATTCATTTCTGGTTCTTAATATTTTTATGTTCTCATTTGCAGCAGGCAAAACACCCAAAACCCAATAGAAGTAAGCAAAAGGCCTGCTCTGTGCTATGACTAAGTATTAATGGTAGTGTCCAGAAATCCAGAGAACCCCAAGGGCTTAAACTTGAAGACAGATAAACCCCAAATGTTTTCCAGAGATTTGACAAATACTTGTGATAGCTGAAAATAAATATTTCCTGCCCATTCTGAATGCCTTTTTTTTTTTTTAATTCTTAAGTTTTGGTGAAGGAAGCACAGAAATATCTCAAGAAAAGTAATTTCTGTGACACAGCCTGACAAGAATCAGGAGATACTGGAAAATTCGCATTCTTCTGAAGTCTGTCCTTAGGCAAACAATTTTTATTAGCATCAAAACCCTTCATGCTGGAGTTTTTGTCTGTATCTGTGTGAAGGAGACAATATATAACTGAATTTTGCTCACACTGACAATGTAACAGGACAGAAAGCAGGTGTAAATGGTACTTAATACTGAAGCTCCACTAAACTGCTCGCCCCTTGCAAATACAGTAAATACCTTTTATTCCACTGGTATAGATAAAATTCAAGCATAGGCTTTCTACATTACTCCATCTATGATCTCCAGGCAGTTTTGAGACAGGATCTGTTCATCTTCAGCCTCACATTGTGCTGCTTGTATGGTGCAAAGCGGAGTGAAACCCTCTCCAGGAATCTTTTTTCCAACATTCCCTTGTTCTGGCAGTGGTATGAGAGCATTTTTCTACGCCAAAACCTTGTTTGGCTCTGCTTCTTTGCCAGCAGAATTTTATCTCAGCATCAAGAGAGGAAGCAAGGAGGGGTTTCCTGGAGAGGAGACAGGCTGAAGGAGAGGCTTGGTCAGAATGCTGTTGTGGTCTCTGATCTGCATCCCAGCAGTGTCCATCAGGGGTAGTGATTTAAGCTAAGGCTCACCTGTACTGCTCCAACAAGTTCTGTCCTGCCTCGAGAATCAGGGAGTTAGAACTGCTGCTGCTGCTCCTCTGCTGAGCTGAGGAAAGAAGGAGTGGAGCAAAGAGGTAGTGTTTAACTCAGATTGTTCTATGTTCTTGACAGTCCTCCTTCACTTGTACTCCTTTCAGTGGATTGAATTAAATTCTTGCACCAAAAAAAAAAAAAAAAATTAGAAACAAAACACTGATTGACTTTTAGATTTAATCCCTGGAAGAAAATTTTTCCCAAGTCTGCAAATATCTGACAGATATACATAAATATGTTCACTAATCCTAGTTACCTTTTATCTGTTTCCCTGTCTCTAATGAGTTTAAATAATTTTAAACTTTTTCAGAGTGTGAACCCATATCTGCAAGGACAGCGACTGGATAATGTTGTAGCGAAGAAGTCTGTGCCACAATTTTCAGACGAAGACAAAGGTCCTAAATAAGTACAATAAAAATGAAAGATAAAAACTCATGCCATCCTCTTCTAGATCATGATATTGCTTATATATAATCATCTATTAAAATCCTTGTGAATGGCAGCATGCTTATTATTTATATAATTGTAGATGAAAAACAGCTGTATTTATAACAGTATGTTCTCCTAGATGATAAAAGTGTGGTTCTGCTTTCTGTTAAGTTACGGTAAAAGGACATTTCTGTTGTTTTGATTTTAGTCATGAAGCAAACTTTAAAAATGTTAGTCATTTTGATAGCTAATGTGAGGTAAATGGTCTTAATGAGAAGCTTGTAAATAGGAAGATGAAAAAAATGCCAAATCTGACTCCAACATTTAATCTTAAATGTTACTATGTTTGACGCATGAAAATTATAGTTTTATGTTTTGTTCACAAATATTGTTACTTAGCAAAGACAAAGTATTTATTTTACGCAGAGAATTTTGGCTTTTGGTCCATTTTAATAAACATTTAAGCAATCTACAAGGTTTGCAAAGTGACATTTTCCAAAATATTTCAGAGGCTCATTTGTCTCTGTTATTGCTGTGCAAATTTAAAAATTAAAGAGCTGCTTTTTGACTCTATTCACTGGAATATCTTTCTGTCAGTTTTCATCATTCCATGCCCACCACTTTCCTGAACACTTGAACATCTTTGTTCCTTATCAATGGAACTGTTATGTGGAAATTAATCTCCCCTGCTGTTGTCTTAGTAACTGCAGCATTTGTGCATTATATTGTTGGTAAATTATGTGTTCCAGGCATATTGTAAGTAAAGATGTAGACTTTTTTCTGTGCTAACAAGGTTGTGTCAACAACCTCTGAATCTAAATTCAGGATATGAAGGTCATTACAGTTGATCTTCTGAAAAAATATGCTACTCTAATAATACTGGTAGCTATCAGTGCTCTTGAAGTTGTTCTGGGAAGCTTAAATTGCCTTCTTGCCCCTAGGAGACTGAAGAACTTTATATTCCAGAGTTCTCCCTTTCTGAAAGGTGAGAATACACCTGAATATTTCAAGACATGTGAATGGGGCATTGGAATTATGGGAAACAGCGTTATCTTACAGCTAATATTACAAATCTGTGGGGGGAAAAAAGTGGTTTCCTTTCCCATCCTGTAGAAAAGTAAAATAATGATGACCTCTTAGAAAAAAAAGGAAAAAAAAACTGATAAGAAACTAAGGTTCCGAGTTACATAAAGTTAACAAGATGGCACAAATATGACTGTCAATGGCATTTGCTTTTTTTGTCCCACCATTTAGCAATTTGTAATAAATTATGTATGCAGATAATTGGCCCTCTCACACCATTTATGGATATATTGCAAAATTCTGTAACGTTTTGTAACGGACTGTCGTGTCTTTCATTGTATTTCCTCTTTTCAAAAAACCTTGAGGAGAAAAGTGACTAGTATGTCATGAAGTGGGGTTTATTCTCACACATGACACAAAAATGAGGAATTTCTATGAATCACAGAGCTCCCTTGGCTTCCAGTGGCTGGAGCAGGATGGAAGCAATCTAGCTGTTCATGTGACAGAACTTGTATTCTCTCTGCATCTCAAGCTTATTCTTTTTCTCTGCACTCCTGCTCAGTCTTCACAGTCTTTGACAGCTGCAAAGTTACAAAGGCTGCTCCAAACCCAGCAAAGAGTCTGTGTATATATATATATCATGGCATAAATCTGACACTAAAACCTGGAGATGCCCAGTGGCCCAGGGTGTGTGAAATGGTCACTCCTTCCATCTGACCCTGCTGCCAGCCACTGGTGTAGCTACCAGGCTTCCAGGTGTTTGGAAGCTGGACTGCCATCCCTGTAAAATTGGTGTTTCTCCAGATCCTTGACCATTCTGTCAATACTTCTAAAGTGATCTGAGCTACATTCTGTCCTTACAGCTCCAGTAAAATCCATTTTAATCACAACAATGAAACAACCATGTTGGCAATTTATAAACTCTTATTAATACCACTGCATAATAAAAGGAGGTGTGTACAATAAATAGGGGGCTTGAAAAGGGAGGGGCAAAGAAGCATTGCTTGGTTAATAGTATCAATAATCCCACATGTAATTAATTCTGTGAAGCACTTCAGGTCACTCCAACCCTGCATGGGAATGTGAAATCCAGCACTGCAAACTGGCCAAAAACCAGGGATACCAGGCAGGCTGCCTGTGGACTGCATGGGGCCAGCCAGAGAAGCTGCCCTCCTGTGTAGGATAGGTCTGCACAGTGCAGGCAAAGGAAAAATACCACAATTCAGACGTGGTTTTTGTCCTTAAATGCAAGCAAAGAAGAAAATAAAAATCTTTAGACTGCACAAAACAATGATGTGTCTTACAGGAACTGTCTGCTGGAACAAGTCAAGTGCGTGGTGGTGAGCAGCTGTCTCTGAGTTCATCAGGCAGCTTGAGTGTTTCACCAGGAAGACCCAGCAGTACTATTGTGAAATTTTAATAAAATATGACCATTGCACCATGATAATGAGATTCATTATCCTAATTTCAGTTTTATAGTAGAGCTGTCTACCTGTACTGGGACTGGCTAGTCCTCTATTGATTTAAAAAAAAAGAACAAAAAAAAAAAAAAAAAAAAAAAAAAAAAAAAA
>VZRX01001999.1:26570-40278 GCA_013398075.1 Notiomystis cincta
CGCTCTCGTGGTGATGGTAAGACTCTATATAATTAAAAAAAAAAAAAAAAAAAAAAAAAAAAAAAAAAAAGAGCAAAAATCCTTGTCCCTCCTACAGCTCCAACAACAGTCCAAAAATGTATATATAGATTTAAAAAAGAATCATCACAGGGCTGGTCTTGTAGAATCAATGAACAAAGATGCCAACTACCCCACTCACTCAGAATTCCCAAACCAATACAAGAATGTGTAAGTAAAGCTGCACAGGTGTAATTACCCTTTTATGTTCATGATGCATGTGAATTAAGCAGCATGTATATTGATACTGTTGTTTAGAATTTTCATCAAATTAAAACCTTTTAGAGTATTTTAAAATGTGCAAGTGTGTTAATTACCTCTAAAGCATTAGAGACACAATGTGCTTGAGGGATGCTGTACAAAATAAAGTGTATTGCACTGAAACATTGGTTTTGTCTGGTAAAGAAATATTTATGACTCTAGTTTTATAAAAGTACTGTGTAACTGATTAAAATATTTGATTTGTGACACAAAACTTACTCTGGGGGTGCATGTGCATATAGACACACACGTGCTAATACACTTCTTAAAACATAATACAGCCTGATAATAAACTCATTAGTAAAGAATATAAATATGTTAACCCACAGAAGAAAGTCATATAAAAGTGCTTAGTGAATTGCTAAGGAGGGGAAATAGTGATGTGCTTCCAATTACTGGCATAGTTGCATTCACCAAATGCAATAAAACCATGCTGTATCTCTTCAGCAGCTCGGGAGCAATCCAGAGAAGCTGGGTACTGTTCCCTGATCTCAGAGTCCCAGGAGTAGCTCATAGAATTGCAAGTAAAGCTGACCTGAAGCTTACTTTATCAAAATGTGATGAAACCTATCTTCATCTGTTAAACTGAGGAAGAGAACAGGCAGAAAGATGACTACCAAGTCAATTAAGTTTTTGGCTTTGTTGTTGACAGAGTAACACTCAAGCCCCTTTGTTTCCAAATGTCAGTACTTGGGGAAGAAGACAAGTAGCTTTTTCATGATGAAGAGGAGACTTGCCTTCAAATCAGGCCTCTAAACAGTAGCTCTGTGGAAGTGTTGAAAAGGGTTTGTTTTCATTTTCATGGTGTACAAAAAGAATTTATTCTAACATTTAAATTTTTTGGAAAAAGCCCATAACAATATCAACCCAAACCGAACTTGGAATCTTCTGGCTTGTTTGCTGGTAAGCTCACTAAACCAGTTCTCACCTCATCTGTAATACTCCATCACTTAAAATGTGATACAATTTTTATGCAGTTACTTCTTTTTTGACCCAAAAATAGACAGTGCCTGGATCTGTAGGACAAAGAGCTTAAAGACGACGTTTTGGTTTTTTGAAGTCACACACTCAGATTTATGGAAGGAGAAGGGCAAAGTAGGGAGGTTCAGAAGATGCTACCACAACCCCACAACAATTTAAAATGAACAAGGAAAGGACAGTTCCATAGGATCCACAAGGGAGATGAGTATGTTCACTATTTTATTAGCCCAGTGTTACTACCTGTAGGATTTAAGGTACCTCTTCATTCAAGCCAGAAACTATCAAGGCTGTCAGGGAGAGGACATTACCTCCAATTTTGAGACACCCAAATCCAACATTTCAGGCTAATGGAACTGACAATTAGATTGAATTATGTATCTGCCATGCTTGATACAAATAGGATGGCAATCTGATATGCCCTAAAGAAAAGACAGCAACAACAAAAACCCAACAGAACATGCTGACTCCATTGCCATGTGGATACACATGCACAGACTTAAAATTTCAGTTTTGTTTGAAGGCATGCAATTACCTTCAATAGTCTTTCAAAAGAAGAATTTAATATTTAATTCAGGAATTAAATAAGAAGTGTGCTTTTTAAATAAAGACCTACTGTGCCCCTTGAAAGGTCTGCCAGTTTGTTGTGCCTAAGGTCAATGGCAGATTCCAACCATGAGCAAAGAACAAGTTGCCTTGAAGGGCTCAACCACTGACAGTGACCTGCTTACATGAAAACTAAGTAAAAACTAAAAAGAAATATAAGCAAAGGATGGGGAATTGCCATCATGAAGGTCTCTATCACTCACAAATGTGGCTGACTACCATAGGAGTGGGAACTAAGCCAAGATTTTCAAATGCAAGAGAATGAAAAGGTCAAATTAACCATTTTCCAAGTACACTCATGGTCCAGGTCTACCATGCTCATGCCTTCTGCTGTTAGGTGAAGAATGGCATTGAGCTCCAGTTCATCATCCTAGTTTACATGAGAAGGAAATACGTAGTTTCAGTTGTCAAGTTTGCTTTATTTATGATGCTGACTGCTTTGCTGTGATTACATGAATCCTGATGGCTGGGAGAGCTGCTAACCATGTGCTCAACACATGGGAGCATAACAAACATTAAATACGAGTGTCATGGCAGTAGTATTATCAATTGGAACTAAAAGAGTTTTTAAAAAATCCTGTTTTACTAATGAGGTCTGTATTTGTATGTGGCAGAGGTAGAATGTGGTAGATGGCAGGAATTGAAAATGGCTTCAGACTTTAAAGATTAGGTAGACCTGAATCACCTCTTTTTAATTTTCTTCTGCAGTTCCTGTTACCAAAACACACGGAATGCAGCTCCTAATGCAATGCATGGTTGTCTTTTACATTTAATCACTGTGTTTCTTCATCCTACTATGTTCTCCAAGAAAAACAGTGGTGGGAGCCAGTGGCTGAATTTCACGGTAAACTGAGTGAGGCAAAGGAGGAAGCACAGAAAAAAGTAATGTGCTACTTGTTACTAGTCTCAAAATTTCCCTCATTCTCAAACCAGTGTCATTCAGGGAGAGGCCATTAAATGTATAAACACTGACTCTTTTTCCTCCAGATCTTTATTCTGAGCCTAGCCACCATACAACTGTGTTACTTTCCTGAAACTACCAAAGATCTCCATTACAGCTGACAGGGATTTTTGGGTCTGGGCATATTTGCTAGATCACAGAAGGTGCATATGGCTTTGATGCTGAATTTGGCCTTGACATCTTTTAACTAATTCTTTATTCTGAGAAAAACAAACAAACAAACAAACCCAAATCCTAGCAGTTCTTTCAGAGCAATATCTATATTCCAACACCCCAAAGTCCTCTAAAAGTGGCTGAACTTTAAGTGGGATAGCCTGTATGGGGAAATGAGGTTCTGATTCTTCAACTCAATAGAGAACACCTTCCTACACTGGAAATATAAAATACCACACTGTGACATTTTACATTTCTAAATGGACAAAACAGACTCATGAAAGAGCAAGCTAGGCTATGCAGAGAAGCACTCATAATTCACCATTGGTTATTTTTTCCCTTTCTTTAAACAACACTGCAAAGAGTGACTAAGAGAATTGCAAAATTTTGATTCCAACGAGTAGTGCAATGGCTGTAAGATTTATGGGCTTGAAAGCTGTGTTACTGCAATTGAAGAAACATATTTATAACGCTGCATAAACCACTGATCAAATTAAAAAAAAAAAAACAGAATTTAAGTGAATTCTTTAAAAGTCATTGTTGTAACAGCTGAGCATGGCTGCCACAGTTCATGCATAGACCCTGGCTGTGGGTTGAATTCCCCAGCCCTGTGACTGAGCTGACACAGGACTCTGTGCATGCGTGGGTAACATATGTGTGCACAGTTAGAAAACCAGAAAAGAATGTCCTGCTTCTGACTCTTTATAGCTTCATCCTGCTAATCCCACAGTGTCTGCAGCTTTGCTGCAGCCCTTCTGATGGTTACTGCTCTGAAGTTAGGGTGTCTTGGAAGACTTGTTTCAGGACTCCCTTGAGGGTGAAGTTATCCAGCAGGCAAGAACTATGGGCTGTGATGATATACATTTCTTTCAGTTAAAAATACATTAATTATTTTCTGCTTTAGTAGATGAGGATATTTTCTAATTTCTAACCATATTGACTATTTTCTGCTGTGTTTTTACATTCTCAGCAGCAACCTATAAGCCTTTAAAAGAATTACAACCGTCCACAAACTTGAAGATAAGGCCTTCACAAACCTCTCCTAAAGCATCAGCTGCTTGTGTCTTTTTTATTGTGCATCTGGAGGTTCTTGATCTGGAGGTTTACAAAACTGGGAATGATCACCAATTAAAAGATGAGTGAACAGCAGCAAACAAGTTAGGTGCTGGCCCCAGGAAAGGCCTAAGTGGGACTTGTGTCCAATGCAAATACCGAAGTCCAAGCACATGCTCCTCAAACCCTGCCTCTCTTTCCTGATTCCTGAGGCAGCTGAAGGCTCTACACAGCTATGTTTTCTTGTAATCTTGTACCTCAGCTGCCTGAACTCCTGCTTCTGTGCATGCCTAGGACTGTTTGAGACTCAGTGAACCTGCACAGCTCTACATCTATCTCAGTGTTAAGCCCAGCCTGAATCCACAAACTTGGCAATTCTTCCCCCCTACCCTGAGGGAGCAAGCCTGGCAACTGCTCATCTCTCACATTTCTCTACAGGACCAGGCATTGCACAAAATACCGCAGCAGACACAGACAGTTTAATTAAACAATAAAAGGTGTCTGCAAGAGTTATGGCAAAAGAATCAAAGCTTTAATGACACCAGAGAAGGTGATCAAATTGAACACAAATTTGTGCCCTAGTGGCTCATATGAGAGGCTGAACACAAGGAAGGACAGGGTAACTGTGCTCCAGCTAGTCTTCAAGGGGTGTTTGGGTAGCTAGGCAGGCATCTGATAAAAATACAAGCATAGTCCAAGAGATGGCAAAACTACCCACCCACCCCCATCCTCCTGAGTAGATGGCTAATTTTGGCTCCTTGTCTTGATTTAATTGCTGTCTGAATTGTTGAACAGCCTCAGCAGGGGAGGTGCAGGTCTCACAGAAACAGGCTGCACCTCTGGGAGTGCCAGTTTGAACACCTCCAGTGAGCAGATAGATACCACCACCTTTTCTTCTCAGATTCCTGAAACACCACCAGCCTCCTTTCACTCACTCTTTATGGTTTGGACTTTTTTTTTTTCCAGGGAAGTTATATATATTTAGCTGCTACCCAAATTCTTGGAAGAATGTTACATTTAGCAAGACTTGGAAACTAGCAAGAGTTCATTTGCTTGGCTGTGCATTCTTTATCGTAGTAACTTAAAAAGTATCTTTAGATCACTTTGCATCTGTTGAAAAGGAAGCATTTAAAAACTCCACTTCCTTACTCACTATTAGCATTCCAGTGACAAATTTAATCTTGCAATCATTGTAATGTATGGGATTTGCTGACCAAGAGCTCTGGTGAGCCTATGGGACTCTGTTAGTGTTGCTAATGTGACACCTCCCTAGAGCAAGATGTGTCACATTATAAGCATTTTCAGCACTGAAGTTAAGACACAATCTTTGTACCCACACCAACATTAATAATTCTCTTCAAGGTGGTTTCAGGTGGAATTTGCCCTGTTAAAATATGCAGGTCTGAGTACTGAAGGGGTTTTCAAAGCCAAAGTACTTCTCTAAATTAGAAACACACGAATCACATTTGCTTATGGTGGGGTTTTTTCACCTGGGAAGGTGGCTTGTTACACCTGATTACAGCAGTCACCTCCCCTCCCAATGCACAGGGGCTTTCTAAACAAGTGCTCCTATCTCCACAGGATAGAAAAATGCTTTCTGCCTCCAGACAGCCTGTGCTCTCATCTGGATTTATCTCAATTACTGATTACACCAAGATAAAAACCTTTACTTTTTCTCTTGGATGTTTTTACATCACAGTTTTTTTAATATAAAAACTTCAGCCTGTAAGAAAGGCACAGCCAAAAGAACTCATAAACTCTGAGTCCAAGAATATACTATATTAAAAAAGAGAATTTCTTCTTTGTCTTGCAGCACAAGAGAATATCCTGTTCATTTATGCTCTCTCTTCAGTCAGCTCAGAAAAGTAAGAAATTGCTAAGAGGATGTTTTTGTGTGTGTCTCATAAATTCTGACATCAGCTCCCAAGGACTCTTTCCTCTATGTGTTCTAGTATATTTTTAAAAAAAAGTAATTTTTTTTTACTATGAACTCCTATGTTCATTTCTTCATTTTGAAACCTTGAAAAGAAATAATAGTACCTCCTTCACAAGAAGTCGAGTTCCATCTGTTTGAGAACCACAAAGCCCTCACACTGTCTGATCTGAAGCTAATTGATTTGATCACTTGCAAGTGATTTCACTTCTTTGCTTATGTCTTTAGTGCATTAAGACTTCCTGGGGAGGGGAAAGAAAACTGTTTACATTTTTTAGACTTTTTACAAGTGCATCCAAAAGCTCCAAGTGTTTGGAGCCTGATTAATTACAAACACCTAGAGGACTGCTCCCAGTCCTATTTACAGAATCTCTCCTAACATCAAGGGACTTAACACTTTTCCAGGCATTGTGAATCACATGTTATTTGTGTGTGGGGGGAATCATTCAAACTGCCAGTGAAAGCAGTTAGTGGAGAACTGCTGGGCAGCGTGGTTACCCCAGGATGTGAGATGACAGCTCCTTCATGGTCCTGAACAGCTCTGCTCAAATGGAAGAGTGATGTCTGGTGTAGCTATGTGTGGAAAGTAACAGGACTTGAAAAAGCCAAATTAGAATCCAAGATGATAATGCACGAAAGGCGAGATCAATGAATGAATATCCAACTACTCTCAGCCAAACAAGCTAAACAGGATACTACTGACAAGCTGACAAGGAAACAGAAGAAGCAAAACAGAGCAATTGTTGGAAATTTCAAGAGAAAAGATTTGGCCCCAGGCTTGTGTGTGTAGTTTCCCAGAAGTGATTTTTTTTTTTTTTTGGCAATTTTTGAAAGAGTAAATTTTTGGTAACCATACAGATCAAAAAAATAGACTATTTTTGTATTTTATTATTATTGTATTTTTAATTCTGTAGTCCATAAAGTTTAGCATTTTAATATGCATACTGACTAGAAAGTCCTTTAACAGGGGAAAGAGGGATATATAAATTATTTTGGGTCTTTTAGTAAGGCTCACCTGACTCAAGTCTCTTGGATTGTTGTATGTGCTTCACATAATACACTCTGAGTAGTTCCACTGAAAACAAAGTCAAGCATCTGGCAAGCCCCTGCAGGATTCAGGTCCGAATGTAAGTTCAGCAAAAAAATGAAGTATGTGCACAAATCCATCTTTCTTACCAAAGCACTTAACTATCAGTTTTACATTTATGTATATAGTACAAATATTATGCAAGTCAACCAGCAGTTCTTTTAGGAAATGACAACCAGTTAAACAATTCTTTGTCTGCCTTTCAACTTTTTTGTTGTCCATGACAGTGAAAACTTGGCTTATTCACTGGAAATATCCTTTTTTTTTTTTTATTGGGGAGAATTACAGAAGTTAAAAGGCCTTCTTCCCTATTAAAAGCATTTAGAAATTTCAAAATGGATATATTTGAGCACATAGACACAAAGTACATGAAAGTTAAATAAAGTATGGTTTATCTTTCCAGATTTAGTAACTCTCAACTCCTCTTATAAATTGCTTATTTCACAAGAATTTTGGTACCAAATAATCCTTAAGGATTTAGGCCAAATTTAGTCCTTTGAAAACTCTCTTCCCTATTGCAGTTTTATAGGTGGGGAAATGGAGTCAAGAGAAAATTGGTGCGAGTGAAACAAGGTAAAGGATGAAGGTGGGGAGGTGAACTTGTGCCTCTTATTCCTCTTCTTCTTGACAGAGAGACCATCTAAATAAAAAATGGCAGTGAGGAAGAGTTCTGTTTCTTCCCACCTCCATTAGTATTCTCTCTGAGAAGTGGAGCAACTGATGCTGTAGCAGTACAACCATTTAATAGAGTTCTTTCCTTCCTGTAACACAGCAGCCATTTCTTGTGACACTGGATTTCAAATATAAAATGCAGAAATTCTAAGTTGTTGTCTCAGACAAAAAAAAACTTCAGCACTTTCATTCCTGCAAAGCTACTTTTTTTTTAATCTGGTATTCTGTTTTTACATGATTATTGCCAGGAAAAGCAAAAAGAACAGATAAGATTTCAATTTTGAAAGGAGGGCAATGGGATAATAATAATAATAAAAAAACCTAAACCAACCCACAATAAAACAAACCAAAATTAAAGCCTTGCAATTTTCCTTCCTTAATAAAATAGCTTTCCTGCCTCTCTCACTCCTTTTTTGTTTCACTACAGACAAGTGGCAGAGTCAGGAAAAATGCCTGGATCTCCTGATTTCCCACTACCTTCCTTGCCTGCCAGACTGACACTGTGTGCTCTGCAGGTGTTGCACAGAATCCCCCACAGGTAACACCCTGAAACACACGTGGCCACACAACAAGCTGCCTTTCCCCACAGCAAGAAAAGAGTATAAAAGGGACTGTTTTGCCAGAAATTGATTCATGCCTTAGAAGTGTACACAACCTGTCTAAGATGTTGGGACACAGTAAGGTTTGGGAAGGGAGGTTTTCAGTTTTGCAGCATAACTGGGAATTATATTTCATTGCTGTCATACAGTGAGATATGTATGTAAATAACACATTGAGCTCCTCAGATGCTTCTTTGCATCTTTCCCAGTTACAGCTTCACGCTGGGAAAGTTACAGCTTCACCCTGTAAGGGCTTCTTATGCTCACACAACTCAGTTTGCTTAGCTGAGTCCCTTCTTTTACCACGTTGCCCCAGAAGGGCCCTGAAAGCAAAGCATGTCAGCAAACACCTCCTACAGCTTCAGGAGACAGACAAAAAGAAAAGCAAATGCACGAGGGCAGAGGAATTTTATGGCTTTCATTTTCTTGGCAAATTCTTTTATAGTCATCAAATACATAAGATGCACCAAAAAAAAAATTGTGAAAAGGAGTTTAAAAAGTTTAGCTTGACAAATGATATTTCTTCATTTGGCATGAAAGTTTGGATTTGTTCAGCAATCAAACTTCATCCTCATAAAATAAGCTTTTCTAAACAGCTTTTGAAAAATAGTCACATATGGATTGTATTATGCATGTAGGTGTTTTGAGGCCAGAAAACATATTTTTTGTTCTCTGCCTGCAGCACACAGCTGAGTGGAATGCTGGTGGGTGACCATGGCTCCTAGGTGTGGACATCATTACAAGCCCACAACCTGACTCTACATGCAGTATATGCTGAACAAGAAAGCTTCTCAAGCATACCAGGACACCCTACTTTTCAATTCAGAACCCAGGATTTTAAATTATTTAGATGCTTAAAGCTTTTCTCTTGAACTCATTTATTCTTTTGATTTCTAGTGTCCTGTTTCTGAGGATTTTCAAATTGTTCCTAAATCAGGCAATGTTTTGAAAGTAAAAAAACCCTGAAATACTTAATTTGCAAAAAAACCCCAGCCCCAAAATAAGCACTTTTGCCTAATTTTCTCTCATCCAGCTGATGGAAATCTATATGTTAAAAAGCTGATGTTCTGTCAAGATAAATCTAAATTAGTGATTTTTAAATAAGTACAATATTTCCCAACCTCCATCATATAGACATTAATTCTAAAACTCAAATAGGAGGAAGATTAAAATGCCTCAATTAAACAGAATTTTGCCGAAGTGCAGTGCAGTCTCAAACTTGATTTTCCAGTAAATTTTATGAGAAATTTAACTTAATTCAGAATAACCTCAGCTTTTTCTGGTACTACTTTATAAGGCTTAATAAGAAGCACAGTGCTACTTAACTCAGAGGGTTTTTTCCTAGAATAAACAGGAGAGTACCTGCACAAGAATCACAGGCCTGGTATGTTCACATACCATGTTGAAGCCAACATGCACATCTCTTTCCCTCACCTGCTGCCAGCTATCACTGTTTGCCTACTTAGGTTTGAAATAACAAGAAAAACCCCCTTTCCTTTGCTGGTTTACTACGAAGGTTTTTGTCCTTTGTACTTTTAGATGTATCTAAAATCCACAGCAGACTGTATTCTTTGAGTATCAGCTGTTTTCTGTGACGAAACACGGCGTGTTCTCCCCATGAACAGCAAAGAAGCTCACACACCTCAGCAGGAAGGCAATGATGGACATTTCCACGCATGGCCCACACAACAAACACCACATAATTTCTTGCTTTGGCCCAAATACTTTTGGCCCAAATGTCTCCTTAACACAAGTGTTTGAAATACCAAGCAAAGCAGTTCAGATGTGCCCTGTCTCTGTTGGACCTGGAGGAACATGTCTAGGAGGGAGAGATGCTGACTTTCTAGGTATATTAGCGCCAGGTTCTCAGCTGCCACAGATCACTTGCATCTCCCTGAGTCATTAAAAACTGCTCCAATTTACTCAAGAAGAGGCTCTGGCCCCTGTGAGTTTTGGCTGCAAAGGCTTTTAATAAGGTGCCAACTGTCCTGGCAGTGAGGATACTTTGAGTAGCACTCAAAGTTAGCAGTAGCAGACAGAAGCCCAGCCCAATAACATTTTTCTCTGCAAGAATTAAGTACGGCACTTCTTTTAAGCATACACAGTTCTTACTGTTCCATTATAACAAAGAACAACTCACACAGTGAATACCAGCAAGAAATGGGAGAGGAAAAAATAAAAGGCCAAACAAAACAATAGCAAGAGGGTAGTTACAATCAGTCAGGTTCACAGCACACACCACTACCATCCACTGATATTAAAGCTCTTAATCTCAAACCTACACCACAAAAACATGCAGATTTCCATAGGCCTCTTTAATACTACATAATTAAACATCTCCCCATCAGTATTCCAGCTCCAATTAGCAGCCTTGATGAGAACTGACAGAGTTTCAAGTGTGGGTATGGCAGGAGGAAGAAGTATTTCCCTTTCAGCACTGGGTGCTTTTTTAACCAGTCTTTGGTTGGGATCTGACAAGCACAGCTGAAGCTTTGGAGCAAACCCAGGGAATGGTTTGTTAAAGATTCCAGCAGAAATAAAGAAATATTCCAAGCTGGGAATTATTCCGGATACCTGAAAGAACGATGAGGGGAAAAGACATCTTTCCCCCACCTCCCTCAATCTCAAACAAATAAAAAAAGACATAACATTTTTTTAATGTCCTTTTAAAATTATTTTTTTTAAAATTTCTACCTTCATTCAGTCCAGATGCAGCTGCAATTATTTATCTTGTTGGTACCCGAATTTATTTTTGTATTTTTGTGAGTGTGCAAGCAAATACTTGGAGCTGTCAAAGAAATCTGAACACTCGTCTTGCTTAACCCAAGGTGCCAGTGCATACTTGGAACACTGAGGATTAAGCTAAGAGAAAGAAACCAGGTGAGAAGATATGGTATAGGATATTCAGCTGCAAGATGGATATTGAGCAGGGAACACAACTTCTACACCAAGAGCTGTTTCCTGAAGTGTTTCCTAGCGTGCTTTAAGTCAGACCGAGAGCCACTCCAGGTCACCACTTGGCCAGCTGCCTGAACGCAGTAAGGCTTTTAGCGGACACACCTGCTGGGCACTGCTGCCCAGAGGCATCATCTCGCAAAGGCACGTAAATGACACCCCGGAGAGACCCAGCGGATTACTGCCTGCAGCAGTGCCTGGGAGCACGGGCGGTGGCCGTGCCACCACCATCGGCAGCGCCAGGAGCTGCGAGCCACAGCGGAGCGCTTCCCGCAGCCCCGGGGCAGAGCAGCGCCCCAGCCCGTCTGGGGCCCGGAATCGGAGCGAGACACAGGGGCAGAACAGACCTGAACAGACCCTTCCACAGCAGTGAAACTGCTTAGAGAAAGAAAACGGAAAGGAGCATAAAGTCTGTCAACATACAGAGAGGTGGGAGTTGTGGCCTTTTCTTTGGAATCATGAAGGAAGGACCCCAAACTAATAAAATAAAATTAAAATAATAGCGCTTTTATGAATAAACAACAACAAAATCCTAAAAATTCCCTAGGCCTCTCTCTCTACCCATCCTAGATGTCATTTGCTGTAATTCTTTGCCAGTAATCCTTCCCCCATTAACTGTCTTTGAATTTCAGAGGCTCCTGCACACCAACTCATTTTCTCTCTCATGCTGCCACCTACCACTGCACTACGGCCACTTGCCCTGCGACTGAAGTGATTGGTTTTTCAACAAGCTGTCGCTAAATGTGAGTGAATTATTGTGATGGGCCTAATTCATTGCCTTGCTAAGCGCTCAGGCACTAAGGGAATCCATGCAAAGGTCTTAGCAAAGAGCAAGTACCGCCAAGTACTGTGAAAGTCAGAAATTTGGCATCTTGCCTACCTCTGACATCCCTAATGTTTAGTTCACCTTCCCCATCTGCAAAAGCAGCGACGATAGAACTACCTCTTTGTCGGGTGAGACCCGGGCCTGCCTGAGGTCCCAGGAGGGTGCTGAGTGCTGGCGGCCGCAGAGGAGCAGCGCTGGTTTGATTCACGGGCAGTAATTGTGCCCAACAGCAAGGAGAGCACAGAGCCATCGGGACCGCCTGCAGCGCTCGTGGCCCTGGCAGAGCTTTCCTCAGCTTCGCTTTCGGCTGCGGGATGCCCGCAGCTGGAAGCGGCAGCTGTCAAACATCTCCGTTTAATTAGCAAACCCAAAAGTCAGCCCGAGGTTCAGCGGCTGCTCCTGCCCGTGTGGGCAGCACTGCGGGTGTCCCTGGCGTGAAATCCGCGAGAGATGAGCGCCGGCCCCGGAGCGCTCGGAGGACGGGGCGGCCGGCTGGCACTGGGGAAGCGCAGGCTTCACTGCGGAGCCGTCGGTCCCTCCGCCCTCCAGGGTTCTGCCCCGCGATGCCCCCACCCCGACGCTGTCTGCGGACTCGGGGTACGCTTCGGGCAGCTGCAGCGCCCAGAGGTGTTCCCGGCTGCTGCTGGGAAGGGCTGGATCTGCAAAACGCTCAGCCCCCGCCGGTTTCTGCCTATTTTCGAGCGACCCCTGGGCCCCCGTGGGGCCGGTTCGGCGCAGTCCCGCTCCGCGCTGCGCTGCCCCGCGGCCGCCCCGACGGTCGGGCGGCTCGGCCGGCTCAGCCTCGGCGGGACGCGCCGCTCCTCCGCCGTCCCTGCCCCTGGCGGGAGCTTGAGGAGGCCCCCGCCCCCGAGAGACACAGTGACGGGACCCCCGAGGTGTCTCGGCTCTTGCGGGACAAAAGAAAAAAAAGAAAGAGACAATCCCCCCCCAAAAATCGTCACTGATACAGAGCCATGAGCGCGGGGCTGCGGGTCGGGAGCCACGGTTTAACACCCTCTGCACACAGACATTACTACGGAGGGTTTTTTTCCAAAGCTGCGAAACTCCCCGCGTACTGCAGCCCCTCAGAAAGCCAATCTGTAAGAGGGAGGGCCGCAAAGGTGGCTGCCTCCCTCCCGGCCAAGACAGGCCGGCCAGGGGCTCCCGCAGCGGGCCCGCTCGCCCCGCCGGCTCATGGGCAGGCAAGCGCCCAGCGTGTGCGGAAGGGCAGCGGAGGCGGTGGGAGGGGGTAAGATTTAATTCTTCTAAACTGTCATACTTTAATGGGGATGGAAAATGTGGATTTTCTGTGCATTCCAGGAACAATTCCTTGGGGTGGTGACCTTTAGCACCGATTCTCTGAAGACAGGAAAGTAGTCGAGTGTTTATCTGGATGACTGAAAGCTTTCCCTGGTGGAAGTTTATGGAAGTGTTAAAAGGGGCGGATAACACGGGCTTTGGAGGCGCTTGTCCAATGATCTGGAGGGGCTTGGAGAGCAGATCTCAGCTGGCAGACATTTAAATGGGAGACAGCTCGGCGCTGCTGCAATTTGTAGGCAGGACCCGA
>VZRX01001999.1:41520-69848 GCA_013398075.1 Notiomystis cincta
GGCACCAGCGTGCCTTTGGCTCTCCCTGCTGCTGACAGTCACGCGTTTTGTGAGCGGCCGCTTTTGGGTGCAGCGCCAGTGCTCTCCCCCCAGCTTCAGCTGTCTCTGAGCCCGGTTACCCGTGAGCTGGAGAAGCGCTTTGCTCCTGTCCCGCTCCTCTCTGAGCCCAGCAAGCCTGGGAATAACCAACCAGTGTGCGCTGGGTGTGTGTGTAAGTGATAAAAGGCACCGATGACCGTAGCCCTCTGCTCTTTAGCATTCAGTGCCAAGCTGTGCTAAAGCATTTATTTTCCTTCTCTCGGCAATGCTACCATCTGCTGAAGACTCTCTCCTTTTCAGCATGACAGTGCAGAGAGAGGAGCAAAGCTATCCCGGTTGTTTTGGGGCTCCATGGGGAAATGTGTCTGAAGGCAGTCGGGCGCTGGGAGCTGTCAGGCTGTGTGGGCATCTTCAGGCAAGGCAAACTCGGGTTTGGTACCAGCCATGTCCACCATGATGTTCAGCTGCCCCAGAGTCCCTTAGGATGTCCTGCAGAAAAATACTTTCTTAAACGGGGAATTCTCAAGGTTTCAAGGGCTTGTTTGTTTTAAAATTGCTGTCTACAGTCATTTTATGCCTCAAACTCCCCCATTTCTATGACTCTCAAGAACAAATTTTCTGAAATGTAAATGTATCCAAATTCTACAAAACACAGATGTTAGTTTTGCTGTCTTGATTTCAGAAAAAAAACCCAGTTCTCTGGGAACTGCCATTACCATGCCTTTTTTAATATATTTAAAAATACAGATCTATGAACTATGAAAACATTACATAAGAGTGTTTCTGTAATTCAGATGTAATACGCGAGGCATAAAATGAGTCTGATCCTTCGGGATATAAACCACTTCTATTTTTACAGTAGTCAAAGGGATTGTGTTTTGTGTCTTTCTTTGGCTTGTATTTGAAGTCCACCAAATAATTGTGTTGGTGGGTTTTTTGGTTTGGTGGTTTTTTTTTTTTTTTTTTTTTTTTTTTTTGTTTTGTTGTTTTTTTTTTTTTTTTTTTTTTTTTTTTTTAGTTCTTCATCAGCTTATTTTTTATGTTTTCTGTGAAGCACAGGAGTTCATGGCTCATCATAATATTTTCCTAGTAAAAGTGATTTACAGATGAAGTTACAGGCCTGTTAAGATCTGTGACAATTTTGCTGTATATTTCAGTCAGGTTTCCATCCAGATCTTTTAAACAAGTTGCCTTGTACTAAAGATGTCAGTAGTAACTTTCTGACTCTGCCTGTGAATTCATAGGGAAATTCTGTCTATGAACTGACACATGGAGATCCTTAATTCATAGCAGAAAATGTATAAATTAAAAAATTACAGCTTAATTGTATGAAATAATAAGCCTGAAAGCATTCACATTTCTCTCCCAATAGTTGCTAGTATTAATCCACAAATTTCTTAATCTGTTTTAGATGATGAGATCTCAGGCTCTAGATAAACCACATGTGAAGTGATATGAATGTTAGGGCCCAATTCTGCTCCTGTTTGAAGTCAGCAATAAAACTTCTTTTGGCTTTAGGACTAAGAGCTTACAGATGATGAAAAGTGGAACTCAGCAGTGAAATACGGAAAGAATAGAATTTTGGAGTATTGTGTTTCTTTAAAAAAATATTAATTCTATCGTATCTCTCTGGATCTGAGTGAAGTAAGAGGGAACTGATCGTTTTGGTTATGGTCATCTGTTTGTTCAAAGGATTCTCAAATGAATTCTCAAAAGGATTTCTTGTTGTGCCAATATAACAGCCAGTTAGTATCAAGTAATGAAAATATTGCAGAAATGTAGAATATAAGCTTTTACAACCTGATCCTCACAGCTCCAGAGCTGTTACTTCTGCAGAGTTATAACTGTAATGAGGAGAAAAAGTATTTACTTCAGGAGAGATTTCTCTTCAATAAAACTTTGAGTATGGTAACACTGATTGTAGTTACTTCTACTGTCCTCTTCTGTGTTCTACTTCTTTGAGTAATAAAAATCCCTGGTAATCAAAGATTCACAACTGCTAACTCAGAGACAGATGAACCACTTCACTTCCTTATGTAAGCAAAGGTATCATCTTCTCTCATAAGCAAATGCATTGATTGCCCTGGGACCAGAGGTGCTGCAGGGTGCCCACGCTGCATTTTGGCTGCTTTCCTTCCTGAAGCATACCACCACCTCATTTTCCTTTGTATTTTGCATTTTGAAAAATGAAATCTTAATTTCTAAGTAAATGTTTAATTAGTTATTGTAAAAAAAAGATCCTGCTTAGCTGCTGTGGGGATCTTGACACATAGCCCCTTCTGTATTTAACCTGTATTTATCCTTAAATGATTATCCAATCTTTTACTTTTACTTTTTAGATGTGTGTTTTGGAAGTGACCATAACAAATGCTTCTGCTGAGTGGCTAATTTTCATTTGAGTTACAGTTTCTTTTATGAGCATGTAATGCAGCTTCTACCTTTGAGGCTGGAAACCAACCCAGTGAAAAATTACCTTCCTCTCAGTTTAGGATTACATTGAAACACATGCTTGAATTTCCTTAGGGATAAGCATGTGCTTAATAAAGCTGCATGGATCTGGGACACAGACCTTACAATAGTAACTATTACTATGAAATTGCTCCCAAATTCCCATCCCAAAGTCCACTACATTTTCATAGGACTAAACCTTGCTGTGTCATCAATTGCACATCTATGGGGAAAAAAAAAAAGGAAAGAAAACAATGTGGAGGTAATCAGTTTTAGAAATAAAAGCAGTCCAGGAATATGTGTGTTGGTGGGACCTCATCCAAGTTGTGGGACACTAAATAAAATAAACACCTGAAGTTTTCTGGCACCACTTACAACCTGGCAGTTTATTTTCAACTTCATGCAATTTCTTTTTCTTTTTTTCTTTTTTTTTTTTAAGACTCTGGCACCGTGTTGAGTAAATAAGGTGCATATTAAAATACTGGTGACTAGGCAGTTGCCAGAGAAATAGGAATAGTTTTGGAAGAAATCATTCTGCTCTCTTGAGGGAACTAGCAATAGTTTATAATTCTTTTAAAACTTATTTTTAAGATAAAATTGAAACATGTTTAAATAACATTCAGGTTGTAATAGAGATGAGGAAAACCCAGCAAATGGGAAGTCCAGGCTGACACTTGAAGTTAAGCTGCATTATTCCTTAATTGGAATTCCCAACTTATTTTTTGCATGTCAAAGCCTTAAGGTTATTAAAATGGCATGTTCCATACCATATTTCATTTAGATACTAAAAGCAGCCCTTCCAAATTGTCTGTTGGAGTCAGCAATAGTGTCATTCTTACACCGCTTCCTTGAAGCATGAAGCTTCTGCCAAACATGGGACGTGTGCTGGTACACAAACATAAATTCCTGAAATGATTGCTTACATCTATGATAGATCAAAAACTCTAGATGCTCTAACAGTCTGCTGGCAAACACTAAAAATTAGATCCACAAGCAACTCCTTGAATGTAGTGGAACCCTCAATGGCACTTTTCTACTTCAGGAATTCCTCTCCGAGTCCATTTGATGGGAAAGGCTGTTTGAACAGCGAAACATTTATTTTCTCCATGTGACTGGAAAGACCTAATGACTGAGAAATCAGCAGTTATCTTTTATAGCAAATGGTGCTTACCCTGAGCCTCTGCTGAGTCTCTAGGTGGCCCTCACAGCACTGGCATTTGGCTGCTTTCCTGCCTAGTTGTGTGGTCTCAGGCAGAGCGGATAAAGCCGTGCAGGACAGTGCCCTTGGTTTCACATGTTCCTTGGGCAGTAACACAAGCAGGACTCTTCAGTTCAAACACTATTTTTCCCATATTGATAAAGCAAGTCAAATAAGGGATACAACTGCAGCACTCCAAGCAGGTAGAAAACAATTGCGTCCTCAGCAGTGTTTTTTCACAGTCCTTTCCCTTTTTAATGCCTGTGCCTCTTCACAATTTTAGTGTTTTACAGGGGTTTTTTGCAAGGAGTTGCTCATTTCTGGTGCCTTCTTCCAAGAGCGGATGGGGAGGGTCCCTCAGAGACTTATTCCCTTATCTGTCTGTCTTGCTACCACACAGCTCCTTTCAGAAAAACTCGGGAACCGTGGTGCTTCTGGAAGGGGGAAGTGTGGCCCTGATGAGTTTCTTCTGTGCTGGTTGGTGTTTTGAGCTGACTGAACAGCCTCAAGGACTCAGAGATTTGGGGAGCAGCAGAAATAGTGGAATAAGGGAGGAAAGAAAGGCTGTTCCTACGCAGTAGTTAGGTTTGGAGCAGGCATATAGTTTTGAAGGACCTGATCATCTCCACTTAACTGCACTTCTTGAAGTGGTCTCTTTTTGTGTCCACAAATTCTATGATATTTAATGGCATATACAAAATTCTGCTGTCCTCCCACATCAAATTCCCCAATTTGGGGATCTGAAAAATTCTTAGCTGTGATTGCATCTGTGTTACTTCTGTCAAGGATTCAGAGTAATGTGCGAGAAGATGTAATTTGAAATGATAAGATGCATCCCTTTTAACCTGTACCTAAATATTCTTTTATGTTAGTTGCCTGAGAGAGTTGCACATCTCTCAGCTTAAACATCATTACACTCAGACGCATTGCACCCCTTTAGAGGTGCAGTGTGACAGAGGCTGGGAAGCTGTAAAACAGGCAACAGGTGTGTATACAGCATATACATTATATACTGGATGGACATTATACAAGGAGCTGTATAAAGTTTCATAATAAGGAACACAAATCTAGACCATGTCTGCTGAGACAAAGACTTTGGCCCTCTGGTGTTGTAGATAGCTGTGGCATATAAATTAATCCTTGTGAGATGTAAAATTTGTTCTTCCAACATTGTAAGTCAGGAGCAATCTTCCTTTATGTCAGTGAGCCATAAGAAGGGAATGAGAACTAGGGTAATGCAAATGGAGAAAAGAGCTGCAAAAAAATGGTGGAGGACACACAAACAAAATTCTGTTTGGGCTCACTTTCAATCATGCTATTTGAAGGCTTTTATCCCTTGGTAATTTGGGAACAGCTTTCCAACTGGTACAGGTTTGAATGCTTATTTTTTATAAGTGTGTGTGACACATTTCTTTTATGGAACTGAAACTTTGCTGCATACCTGGCTTCTGTTGATACCTGAAATCCACAACTGTGCTTTGTTTCCCCACCTCCCATCATACAGGATGGTCCGCACGCTGTATGCCATCGGTGCCTTGTTTCTTCTGATGGGATTTCTGCTACCAGCAGCCGAAGGGAGAAAGAGGAATCGTGGATCTCAAGGTGCTATCCCTCCTCCTGTCAAGGATCAGCCCAATGATTCAGAGCAAATGCAGACACAGCAGCAGTCGGGCCCCAGGCACCGAGAGCGAGGAAAAGGCACCTCGATGCCTGCTGAGGAGGTGCTGGAGTCCAGCCAGGAGGCGCTGCACATCACTGAGCGCAAGTACCTGAAGCGGGATTGGTGTAAAACCCAGCCCCTCAAACAAACTATCCACGAGGAAGGATGCAACAGTCGTACCATTATCAACAGGTTCTGCTATGGCCAGTGCAATTCCTTCTACATCCCCAGGCATGTCCGTAAAGAAGAAGGCTCCTTCCAGTCTTGTTCCTTCTGCAAGCCCAAGAAATTCACCACCATGACTGTTACACTCAATTGCCCTGAGCTTCAGCCCCCAAGAAAGA
The DNA here is from genome assembly GCA_013398075.1 of Notiomystis cincta. NCBI lineage: Eukaryota > Metazoa > Chordata > Aves > Passeriformes > Notiomystidae > Notiomystis > Notiomystis cincta. The sequence continues at coordinate 47,210 of VZRX01001999.1, forward strand.
AGAAAAGAATCACCCGAGTTAAGGAGTGCCGGTGTATATCTATTGACTTGGACTAAACTGAGAAAAACAGCAATTGCACTCTGACTGTACGCAATCACTGCCAGCAAGAGAGTGAGTGGCAAGAACTAGCCTACCTTCAAGGCTGGGCAAAACTGAAAGGGACCTAGGGAATTACCTAAAACAAGCAAAGCCCCCCAAAAATGATAAAAAAGTCATGTAAGGAAAGGGCGTGTGTGTGTGTGTGTGCATGTGTGCATGTGTAAGGGAGAAAATGGATATGGATGAGCAAATACATGAATGTCCACTATAAAAAAAAAGTAACGGGGGGTATGAGACATTAGAAACCCCTTGATTACCCACAGTCATGAAGTAGGTTTCCTAGTGTATATTCACATTTTTGCCGCTTGCTGGGAAAGTGGAGCTGTGGCTTTTGCGAATGTTCACCTTTGTGCTATTTGCTTTTACCGTACTACGTGAAACATCAGAGTGAGAGGACAATACATTTCAAAGCATGAATCTGTTCTTATATAAGAGATAGACAAAGAGCAATTTAAAGTGTAGCAAAGCCATCACTGAAAATAGAAGCCGTGTCAAGAGTTTGTAACATGCTTCTTCCTAGCTGTAATCCAAAAGCCATGTCTGGAGAACAATGGGGGGATGTGGGAGTGCTGAAAAGTCAATATAGGTGGATGGGAAACAGATCTACAGCAACTTAGAAAGCAAAAGGTCAAAGCAAGTAGACAGGGAAAGTACAAAAGGGAGTAGAAAAAGGAAAGATACATAAATAGGAAAACACAGAGGAAGAGATATTGTCTTCTGTTTACGTTTTGCTTTAATTTATATACCTAGTCATATATTACATAAATTAAAAAGAAACTATATACAAGGCTATAAATATACTTCTGAATTCTAACGGCTCTCTAAACCAAACAAAACCCATTCTTACGTCACTAGATCCATTTGATGTCTTGTATTTCTGATATCAGTTATCCTTCATATCTACATATATATGTATATGCAGTATCTTTTAGGCAGTGGTATCTATACATACATGCAATGCCTACTTCATTGTGTGTATCCAAACTCCTCTTTTTCACACACATACATAACCACAGCACAAAAATCTTGCTAACCAAGATCAAGTACAGAATGGCAGTAATTTAGTACATAAAGAGCAGAGCGAAAATTAAAACAAGCATCACGTGACTGCAAATGCAATAACCACACAAGAGACAAAAGACACGACATTCATGACTAGTAAACATTGCATTGTTATTGTTATTTTAGCTTTGCCACAGGCATGCAGTTTGTTGAAACAGAGATGCAGAACTTTGCCAGCAATAATCCTCTTTTTATATCTTTTACCACAGACTTGCATTTAAACTGGATTTGGAGTAAGTAAAGAGAATTTCCTGAAAACTTAGGGCTGACTGCCCCTCTCATTTGGGGGGAAAAAACATAAAAGGGGACACACTACTTCCAACAGCTTGATGACTCTCACCTGTGAGGTAATCTTGTCTTTTCTTTCCTCCAGGCTTAGGAGTTTAAACTTGCTCAGGGCTGTAAAGTTTGGCAGAAGCACAGAAGGTCCTACAAAAAAGTTAGTTTAATGAGGTGTTTCCTGGGGATTGGCCCAGAGATGCAGCCCATCCACGCATGTTGCCCTTGCTTTCCTGATGGGAAGCCCGAGGGTGTCCTGGGTGCTGCCCTCGCCACAGCGCTTTCCAGCTGGGTGCTGAGGAGCCTCCAGGGTGCTGCACACCTCCCTGCTTGTGCCTGGGCTGGGCCTGTGGGGCCTCGAGAGCTGGTCCTGTCTTGTAAAGGCATGTTCCTGTGCAAGAGTCAGTACCAGGCCTGGAACCACCCTGGACATCAGTGATGTGAGTGAAACCCGAGGCAGGCCCACACTTCCTGCATGTGTGAGTCCTTCAGAGTCCGGGACTCAGTTTCCCCACTCAGCAGCGATATTGTCCTGCACCCACTATCAGTAGAACTGTTCTCTCTCACACCAGTGCCTCTCTCAGCCACAAGATGATTATTTTGACATCATTTCTTGCCTTGCAATGTTGAAGAAGACGATTCTGCCCTTAGTAACATCCCCAAAGAGAATACATGATGAGTGGCATGTCACAGATGCATCCTATGTGGCCTCATTTTATCAGTTGTCTCACCTATTATATAATGGGATTACACATTTATTGGTTATATCCTGCATCTCTACAACTCATCTATTTTTGCTGTAAAATCCACTGCTGTGCTGAGGTTTGTGTTTGTAAAATTAAGTGATTACAACTCGTTTATTGGTATTGTTAAAATGCGTTTCATTCGGCGTACTCTCACTCAGCAGTTTGACACATTTCTTCATGGATTTTAAAATCCAGTTTTAAAATCTGGAATTATAGGAGGTAGGTTTCCACTGTGTGGAATGTGAATAGTTAAACAGAAAGATATGGATATTTAATGTTATTATTAATACAAATTCTCTTTCACTGATAATAGGCAGGGAATGTTTTCATTTAAATTACTTTTTCGATTTTTTTCCCAGGGGAAAGGGCCAACCTCAGTCATTGCTGGAAATTTTGTACTAGCTTGTGTTTCTGTTCAAGAAATGGGAACACCTTATGAATGATTTTTTTTCATGTGAAGTTGACAGCAAAATTCCCATTTTCTTTGACAGAGACTACGATTTCCCTAACCCCTTAGCTGTTAAGCAAAGCTTCAAACATTACTGACTCCTTTAAGTTTTGGCTAGAATTCTCAAGGAAAATTGATAAAAGTATTCCAAATCTTTATGTTCTAAAAACTGCCTGTGCATAGATCATGATGGAACTCCCCTTGAGGCAGATCCCCCTCACCCATGTAAATTTTATACAAAGAACTTTTATGAATTGCTAGTTATTGCCTGAGAGTAAGAAAGTTCTGCTAACTTACAGTTATATGAGATATTTAATATCAACCACAATATGTATTTAAATGTCTGCTTTATTCTAAAAACAATGGACTATATAACCTAAGGCTGCAGTATTTTCATGCTCGGTCTCACAAAGAAAAACTTGGTTTAAAATGAAGTTTTAATTATTTTGTAACTGAATAGAATTGGAGTCTTTTCTTCCCAGCATTTTGTACGTCATTTTAACTACTAGTAACAAATAAATAAAATATCTTCTCCAGCCTGTGTCTATTGTTGTTTGTTTTTTGGGTTTTTTGTGGGTTTTTTGGTTTGGTTTTTTTTTTCCTCCCTTAAGTTTCCAGCTCTTTCTGGATCTGTTATACTTTATCCTGACTTCTGTGGTTTCTTTAATTATAAAAGGCTTTACATTATGACAATAAGACATAGAGACAAGCAATGGCACCATCATTCAACACAGCTACTTCAATAAGGTTTTTAAATGAGATCTGTCACTTCCCCCTCACCCTTGCACAATTTATAGAAGGAAAATCTCAATCTTTGCTCACACTTTTCCCCTTGTAAACCATATAGTGACAGTTCAAAATATAAATCAGCCTTGAATTGTTGTAGAGTTAAAGATGGAGCTGGCCTGCCTGCCTTATGCCATATCTCAGTTTAATGTCTAGCTAGCAGTTTAGTCCCACTTTTAGAAAAAAAGAGTAAGGAACACCTTTACAATACAGCATATTAAAAGCTGCAAGTAGGGACAGAGGAGATGAAAAACATTGATAAAAAAAGAACAGGAAGATTTGTCATTACTGGCAGCATGTATGCAAGACCAGGGTTGAGGAAGAACTGCAACCAGAGAGAACAGATCTCTTCAAACTTTTCAGCCCTTTTGGTTTAGTCTGCTTTCACATCTAGCCTTTTTGTGCTTCTAAAACTTCCTGAAAAATTAATAAAATCAGCTAGGAATCATTATTTTTGGAAGGCAATTGACTTTTTCTGGTCTCAGATACAGGCACAGTTGAGCAGAATAAGCTTCCCTGAGAAGTTGTGCATATATATCTTTATTTGAATATTTAAACTAGAGAAAAACCTCTTGGCCTTGGCTCTCTAGTACTCCATGGTACTATGGTCTTATTATTTATATATTAACATATAATTTCATTATAATTTATATTTGTCCTACATACCAGCCTTGAACTGAAGCTAGCTCCCATGTGCTGTATAGTTAGTTACACTGATCAAAAGGAGGTGAGAGAGAGAGAATTCACAGCTTTAATGTGCTGTCAGGGGTGCAGAAAGAAACGAGCCATCCTTGTCTCAGTCCCCAGTGAGGCAGGCTGGGTCTCTCCGGGGGTTTCTGTGTGCTCTGCCATCCACGTGCTGCAGGACTGCGGCACCAGGAGAGCGCTGGGTTTGCGGGCTCCATCTGAGCAGCACATGTGCACAGTAGGCACGGCTGGGTCAGATGGACAGACAGACAGCACCGTGGCTCTGCTCCAGCTGCCTGTCACCAGCGGGGCCTGGCTGGGAACAGGGACCTTGCCTTTGCACAAATGATGTGGTAACTTCACCTTGGAATTTACCTATTTACCTTCTCCTGAGTGAAAAAAAAACAACAAACCACCCAAATAAACAAACAAACAAAACAAACCAAAAAACCCCAAACCAAACAAAAAACCCACCACCAAAACAACACAGAAACAAATCCAAACACAATCCCCCCCAAAAAAACCACCCAGAAAGGAGAATTAGAACTGCACACTGGGGGCTGATGTTCCTTTTCCACTTTAGCTGTAAACCTACAGGTTTTAGTTCCAATAGGTTTCTTGAAGGAGAACAACAAAGTGAAAAAACTTAGGTCTTATTCACTCCAAGACACTCAAACCTGCCTTAGAAACCTTTACTTCATTAGTTACTGAAATAGAACAGTCAGCTTTGGCAGAAGAAAGTCCAAATTTTTTTCTGAGTTGTCCTGCTTACCTGGACGGTTGCAATGCACTAACCAAAGGGGAAAGCTGCATCATTTAAATTTTAAGGGAGTAAAAATTTAATGTGTATTTGTATTTAGCCAAAACAATGGAGCTATCACTGGTACATATTTTTAATAACCATCAGATTTATTTTTTGTATCAGTTGAGACTGAAACCAGAAATTCCCAGCAATGAACAAGTATCACAAGGAATCCCAGTGCAGACTTTTGATGCTACCTTGTAATACATCTACATAAAAACGTCTGAAGCCTGTCTGCACCGCCTGCCTGGGAATGTAGCTGATGACTTTAAGGTGCCCTTTGACAATGTAAGGCTTCTGGCTGCCTGAATTCTTCCTCCAGCTTTCATGGGTCTGGGTGGAGGAGTACAGAAAATTTAACTGTCACTTGCTCTCTTTCCTATTGTTTTCTAAAAGTTTCGAAAATAAAATTCATCATCCACTTTTTTTTTTTTTAATAATCAAGGATCAAGATATGAAAATAAAAATCTATATTGACATAAATAAAGATTATTTGGGATTGTATTAAAACCCCATGAACTTCTAGGTTGTGATAAGCAGTAACTCCGCCTTGCTGTGGTACAGATGCAAATCACATAGCTTGGGGATGGATCAAATGGAAAAATTACACTGACTCACAATAAAAGTTCTGTAAAGAAAATATGAACCTGCTAAATTTGCATTTCATTTTAAAGAATGCCTTGTGGAAAAAAGTAATATTTCAGTTCATATTACAATAGCACAAAAGAACAAGGTTAAAAAAATCTTTCTCTCTCTCCAGAGTATTTGAGCTGTATCTTACCTTTCTGTCTGGCAATATCAATAAGGTTTCTGGCAATAAAGCAATTGGAAAGAATTAATGTGTAATTTACAGCTCATATGGGATGGAATAATCAAATTCATTAATAATAATTTTTTTTTGTATGGCATCACTACTGAATACTGTGGAGGTTTTTGATTCATATAATGATGAATTTGCAGAAAATATTGTTTTCCTTTTAATTCAACTTCTGTATTTCAGTTTTTGAGGTGTAAGGACACATTACTTTCTGTATTTAAGAGACAAGACATACTCTCAGTCTTAGCTTTGTATTAGTGCATTGTTCTATACAGAGAATTAAAAAATCCTGCTATATAGATGTAACATAAATGTATTTATCTCTCTAAACAAAGGTGTAAAAGCCAAGGTGTGCATTAGATATATTTAGAAGTCTGAAAAATGTATATTAGATAAGATTATACATAAAACTATTGGCCACTGTGCCAAGCTTCTCAACAACACACTTTAGGAGTGATTAATATGGAATCAAGTCAGCAATGACACTAGTTACAAGGGTAGTCACAAAGAATTTATTTTTTAAGGATAGGGACAGGGTTTTGTGTACTCAGTTAAGTTTATTTCTAGACAATTACACTTAATGGATGAAGTCTTGCTGAACTTCTCTCTTTAGGATCTGAAGGACCTTGAATGTTCCTTCCGAAACAGATGTTCATGAGGAACATGATTTCCATTTTTGTTGTTAATTTGTTTCAACTTCAAATGAATGACCCTAGAATTTGGGTGTTAAGTTAGATTTAGCAAATAAAAAGGAGAAAGAAAACTATGTGTACAATGGAAAGAACTTACTGAATGGATCTAAATCCTATGGTAGGTAATTTGATCTAATTTTTGCAGAAAGGCAAATGCCAGATGTTTGCTCCTCTTTGATCTTAATAACACTTTAGGCTGCAGACAATAAGATTGGTTTAAAATTTATTGTCTCTTTGATTTCTCCATTCTAATGCTTTTTAAATTCTTTACACAAGACAGATCTATATATAGGCAACTGGGGTGGCATCAGAAGCATTGTGTACTTAAGACATTCTTGAAAACCTCAGTATGGAACAGTGTTTGCTTTTTTATGCATCAAAACAAAGCCAGATTTTATACAAGCAACATTCAATTTTCATTTTATTATAATGTCTCTTTTTATTTTGCGTATGAAGTTCTGACTGTCGCATCTGTGGCACAGCTCCTTATATGCTTTTATCTTTCAATAACCTTATTAAAAGTCAAGACAATATATTAAATCAACATTAAGCAGCAGGAGTTGAAAGTTAAGCTAATCCATTCCTTTGCATTGGGAGTGTAATCTATGTAGATCTCTAATTTCACCACTGAGTTGCTTTTAGTGTTGTTTTTTTACAGAATATGCTTTCTAAAAGGAGAGCTGCTGCAGAATGAACACCAGTGAAAGCTTCTGAGGAACCATAACATCCAAGAGGTGTCCAACTTGCCTTCAGTCTGGGTCTTCAAGTTCAAGGAGAACACTGCTCTGTGAATGCGAGTTGAACTCATCTTAGAGCTGCTTTTTAAGTCATCTCAGGTTTCTCGCAGGATATCTTGACTATTCACTACTATTAAGAGATCGTGAAAAGCAAGTGACACTCAAAACAAACAGCAGAGAAAGAACAATGGTTAAAAAGAAATAAATAAGAAAAAAAAGCAGGCTGAATGTCTTATCATGGTTCTCTGGCATAGTTTGGACCCATCTGTCCCTTAGATCCATGCATAATGCCTCAACAATTGGTTTCACTCTGCTCAGCTCAGTAGTCTGAAAGTTCAAAAAGCCAGAGCCAGTTTTTCTCTGAGGGAAAATCTGAACTTTGGTGATGAAAATGCCATTGCTCAGCCAACTGAGAGAACAGCTACCCTGGCAGGTCTTCTTAAGCTGTCAGCCTTGATGGACTATCACAAGTCAGCAGGCTCCCTACTCCTGTACAATCAAGTTTAGTTCTTGCAACAAACTTCTTTGTAAGTCAAAAGAAAAATTCCTTCCTTCAGAACCAAATATTTAAGTTCATTACCAGGGGCAAAACATTATACACAGATGCACAAAAAAAAAAATTCTTCTCTTTCTATCACGTAAGCATGATAGGTGAGAAGACTTGCAATTACCTCACCTCAAGAGAGAAGCTAGGTAAAAAAAAGACTCTTCTCATGAGCATTGTTCAAATGCATCTTCACATCTTCCTTACCATTGCTATAACTATGAGAAAAAACCCATCTTTATCTATCACTATTACATTGAAACTGTTTGCCTAATGCCAAGGCACATTTTGCCAATCCCATCCTTGACATGGTATACCACCTGTGCCATTTGAGAGGGGCTGTTTGAAAAGAATGGACAGCTAAGTCACAAAATGCAGGGATGTTTTAATTTCAAGTATTTGATTTCAATGTGGAAGCACTGGTTTCCTAAGAGCACACTGGTTTTCTATACAGGCATGATGTTATGAGACTCTGAAAATCTTTTCCAACACTGGCTTTTGTGCATCGTAGCTGAAAAGCGTACAAATGCTACACGATGGAATTTAATGGAAGCCACACAAGGAAAGATTTTAGCCTCGACATTTATCTTTACCAACACATGGAACCACCTTGATCTGTTTTGCTGTTGGTGAAAAACGAAGGTAGTGTCTATTTCACAGGAGAGGATAGGAAGTAAGAGTCAGTGTGATGGATGGTGAAAAGAAACAGAGGGCAAGAGCGAAGAAATATGAGCGTCAGGTACTGATCTCAAAGATGAGGTCTAGTCTGCTGTCAGAATGTGTCTAAATGGCTTCTTAATAACAGGAGAGATGTACTGGCATTAGTGTGAAAGGACTAAATTTCTCAGTTTGTACTGTGTTGTCAGAAGTGAGCCATCTGCATAGAGTACAGTTTGTATTTGTTAGCTATAAATAGACTGCGCAGTACAAATCAAGCACAGATTGATTCCTGTGAAAATAGTCATGTATGTCAAGGCATTTATCCACAGATGACACAGCAATAAGCTCTACCATCTCTATCAAATCTGTCAAACTCACTCAGAGGGGGCATAGCTGTACTTCAGTGTGGCATAAAAATCCCAGAGAAGTTTTAACCTTTGCCTCAAGAGCAGCTTGGTTTCCATCTGAGGCTGACATGCTGCAAAAAAGGAAGACCGAAATCACTTGGTGAGGTGACACTGAAGAGTTTATGTTAAGGGGAACCCCTGTAAAGTGGGGTACTTACATTTTATTCTTGCTGGCAAGAGATTGAATTAAGGGAGGCCTGCAATATCAGAAATACATCTGCACCCTTGACACAAGTTCAACAGCTTGCTGCTGAAATCTCTCCCTGTCAATGTCAGTACAACCAACATCTCTGGGAAGTAACATGATTATTACATGACAGATATTTTTGTGATATTTAGGGAATGCTTCATTCAATGTTGCAGGTCTTGCTTGATTTAGGCACCTATGTTTCACCTCTAGTGACTTGGAATAAGTAGCTTTTCTTTGATTTATTATTTCATTATTTCTTTTCAAAATAAAATTAGTATTTGGCAATACTGTTTAGTTTTGGTTCTGGAGTTTTCAGATTTCAGAGGCTTTGATAATTCACTTTGCTGATGAACAACATACTGCCTGATAGCTACAGAAATAGGTTCTCCAATAACCTATGGACTGTGACTCTAGGAATAAACTAATCATAGGGTCTATTCAAGTGAAATGCTACGAAGGAGCTACAGACTGTAACCTTCCCCCAGGGCTCATTGTTGGTGCAATGATGTGAAGTACTGCAGTGCAGTGAAGTACTCTACACCTACAGTATTCATTCAGGGTAAAACAGCCTGGAAGTTGGGGTAGCAGCTCTAAATTTTCCCACCTCAGCCTTAGTCTGTTTGGCTTTGCATAAAACCCTAACCTTACAGCACAGCCTCAGACAGGACTGGTTCCATGCAGAGGGCACAAGCTGCCAAAGCCTGTATGTAGGGCTGTGTTTGACTTGCATAAGGTAAGGCCTGGAGTGCACATTATCCTCTGAGCTGAGATCAGATGTTACACCCCGAGGCACAGGTCAGCATGTCCGTCATGCACAGACGAGATCGTCTGCACCTCTCGGCTGGAGAGAGATGTTATTTTCTTAAGGAGCAGGATGTTATTCCTAGAGGTCTGCCCCTTGGTAGGGTCAAGAGTAATATTTTATGGTTAATGTTTATGATTAATTTTGGCTGTGGCCTTTTCTTTCAGAATTTGTATGGTGTCAGTTCAAGTTGGTAAGGGGAAAGCTTGACAAGGTTAAGGCGTGAACCATATACTCACTTTTCCTTCCAAAGTAAATACTACAACAACAGTGCACATGGGAACCAAGCAGCACATTCCTAAATCAAACCAGAAGATTCATACAGGGAACTAAAACAGTAGGGTCCAAGAGAGTGGGCTTTGCCTTTTTGTTTTTTTAGTCCAAAGGATACATTTTCAGAAAGATGCCTTGGGAATTAGCTCAAAACAATCCCAGGAGCAAAAAGGGCAGTTTGGCATCAGATTTCTTGTGCTCACATTACTTAAAAATTAATATTGTCTTCACCTTCATTCTCTCAAAAACTCTGCTGAAGTAAGGTAACTGATTCTCATCTGTTTAATGCTGTTTCAAGGAAAGAATACACTTGCATCTCAATGTGATCCAAGTTTACACTGATTCTTACTTTTGGAAGATATCCCAATCAGCTTCCCAACTTTGCTGAGGATCTTTAGATTCGTGTGCAGCTTGTTCTCTTTTTAAGAATGTAAACTCAGAAACTGTTTTCCCTTCATGTTTTTTATTAATGTAATAGTTTCACAACAGGCTTGCAAGTCGATGTGGTTTGATATTTTAAAAGAAACTTAAGACTAGAAGAGAGGGGAAACGTCTTTTAAAATCTAAAGGTGTTTTTGTTGTAGGGGCATAGCATATGGTCCCATAGCTTGCTTTCTGTGGCTATGTCAGCATACAGAGAGCAATGAGGAGAAAGAAATGTTCCTGTCTTATTGTGAAAACCTCCAGAAAGATATAGTAGTATGTAAACAATAAAGACAACTTCAGAAGTGAGTGCACGAAGTAATCTCAGAAACCCATCTTGGATCTGCATCACCATTTTGGAGTGCTGGAATGTATCATCAAAGGGGTGTGGTGGGGAAGATCATTATATGAGAGTTTCTGATGATGACTTTAAATCTGTAAGAGAAGACAAAATTCTGGCCTTGGCCTTGTCTCTTATTCATTCTTAGGAAAAAAATTTGTAATCAGAGAATACATCTCACACTGTGCTTTCCTTTAAAATTTGTATCAATTTAAAAATCTTTCAAATCTTTAGTATCACTCAACTTCAGACCCCAAGAGTAGATCTGTAATTCAATCCCTATCATGAAATGCCTTTTCAGAACATTTGCATTGCACCATTGCACTTCTCAAAGACAGGATTGCTTTGGCTGCTCTGAATCACATATAAAATGAGCACTGTCAGCCTTCATAAACACTTCAATGGAAATCAAAGATTCTGAAAGTGAAGGGGCATAACACACTTGTCTGATTCATAGTCAATCAACGGCCCAAAACACTGCAACAGATGCTGCAAGGGAGACTAGTGAACAAAACTTTAAAATATCACAAGGTTTCCATTTTTGAGGTTAATAAGAGAAGCAAAAGATAAAAAATATAGACCTCAAAATTTAAGAACTTTCCCCTTGACTCACACACATGTCCCTTGGAGCTCAGTTGTGTATGGCCATTTGTGGGTTAACTTTTTGTAACAAGTTGATTTCAGGTTTTATTGCTCAGCCACTTATGTATTTCTAGAACTCTCGGTGGTTGATTTACACTATCTTGATTAGTTATGAATCATATGGTGGAATTTTGTGCCTGACTCTGTGACTAATTGAATCTGAAATAAAAACTTGTAAGACTAACATAAATACTAACAAGTATGACCAAAATATCTGGCTGAGAAATTTAGAGATCAATTATTGGAGCAATTTCAAATGGCTTAATCATTTCAGTCTTGGAATTTGCAGTTTGAATAAATCTTATTATTAGTAATGAACAAATATTGGAGCTGGATAAATGCACATGAATCTACCAATGGTTTCTTAAACAGGGAGGGAGAAAGAGGAAGAAATATTTACAAAGAGGAAACAATGCAAAAGAGAAAAAAAGAAAGAAGTCTTAGAAGTCTTATAACACACTGTGACTGAAAATATTATTCCTCACTCACCCCTCACATTCTTTTTAAGAAGCTGCAGAGGGTTTTCATGAAGGCCCAGCATGCCTAAACAAGTTTCACTCAGAAAGAATAAGTTGTAAAAGTTAAATCACCACTCATTTTTTTTGAGCCTGTCTTCAGCTGTGATCTGTGGAGCTTTAGTTTCTCTTTTCAGGGGTAGATAAAACAGTACTGTAAGACCAAACATAAAACCCCTTAACTTTTCCCAAGTGTCTGGGAACTGCCTATGTAAGAAGAACATTTTTTCAAGCACCAGTCCATGTAGTAAAGGACCTATGTGCACCCCAGGAAATTCTGAAGCCCATACACCTGTTCATCCACCATCTTACAGGAAAGATTTGGCATGTTCATCAATGTGAAAACAAAAAGCCCTACAGCAAATAGACACAATGAAATGTAACAATTATATAGACAGCGAAAGCAAGACTTGCAAACTGGTTTGAACAGTTTTTTTTGATCCTTCCCAAAAACCTAGCATGCCTTTAAAGCCAGGTCTCCCATTTGGCTGGCTTTAGGGCTTGCACGTTTTTTGCATCTGGAATCCCTTGGTTTGTTGACTCATGGTAGTAGCACTCTCAAGAGTAAGGATTGCTTTGTTTGACCTAGTGTATTCATCAATATTTGCATTGCTAATTTCATTATTTTGTAAAGGACCTTGGGATTTGTTTCATGAAAGAGGTTACACATAGAAATCCCCAGTCTGCTTTGATTAAAGTTTTCTGACAAACACATCTCAAATGCTCATTTGCTTTTAAATTATTTCAGTAACTACAGTTATCCAGCTTTCATGGCTGATTTTGCACTAACTGTCCTTTCCTGAACAATGTATGAATGTATGGATGTATGAAAATTTCATTATAGGTTGCTGAAATACAGATATTAGATCTATGACTGGAGCAATTTCTTTTCCCGTATCAATAGTATAGCTTCTATTAGAGATAGGAATGTATGCATATTAAAAAAAAAATACATATGCATATATATGTATCTGCATATTTAGTATTTATATTACATATAAAATAACTTGAAAATTGCCTGCTTTTATTTCCAGATTTAACCCCTGGATAAATGGCTTTGATACTTACAGATATGGAACAGTGCATCTCTGAAATTATTTAACTGTATAGATCTAATCTGCCTTTTAATTAGAGGCAGAAATTTGCTTTATAGTATTTTAAATCAGTGTATCACAGATTAATTCTGTATTTATGAAGTAACATTTTCAATAGCCCCAGAGCTGAAATACATTAACAAATAATAAAGAATTCTGCAGCATAGAAAATAAGATTTATGTCTGATGAGAGCTTTCATGTTCAGAAGAGTAGCATTTATTTTAGACCTTCAGGATTGGTCTTACAAATGTGGACTTCTGTTCAATATATATGTTATTATTCTTGGAAATTAATTCACTTTATCTGATGTATTTTCTTCCTGGCATGTTGTAGGCACAGCTCTATAGCAAACTGCTCTTTGGCTAGATGTTGTGTGTTGCTAAAGAAGTCCTGCATTCAAAGAAGCATTCAAAGTTCAAGAACTTCAGGCTCCAGCACTCCTTTTGGACCCACCCAAGGGCCAAATTCAGGTTCTTAATGAACTAAATTAGTTGTTAACGTGAACAAACCATGTGTCATCTGGCATTTTAGGATTCCAAGAAAAAGCACTTTAAAGTCCATCTTTTCAGCAGCACACCATTTTTTTTTTGTCTTAGAGGGTCATGAAATAGACAGTAAACAATATAAGAAGGAAGAGAGAATAACTGTCTATAAGCTGGATTGCTTTGCTCAGCTACTTTTAATTAAGATGATGTAACTAATTACATATTTTCTTAAATATTTCTAACACATTTATCATTGTGGCATCTAGTATGTCTTTACGGACTCACAGAATGGTTTGGGTTGGAAGGGACCTTAAAGATCATCTCATTCCAACCCTCCTGCCATGGGCAGGGACACCTTCCCCTAGACCAGGTTGGTTGCAATTCCTATGTGTCTCCTTCTACAGAAAATTGATTGCAAACAGTTCTTCTTATCTGGTTAATGTCTGCACCTTGGTGTTAAATTTTTTGGCAATATATCTTCAATTCAATTATGTAGCTGAAATCATTGCTTAGGTTCTCCATTTTGTCTTTTCTGTGATGAGAAATGCATCTTTTCAACCCAAAATCCATTGATCATGCTGCTGTACACTTGCTGAGTTTCTCCACTCCCTCTTTTACCTATTGTGATTTTCAAGGTCTCTCACAGAACACTGAGGTGGACCCTCTCCTCTGGGGGAGGGGTCCAGGGCAGGTGGTGAGGCAGAGAGGTGACTTCCATGAGATCTTACTCTCTCTTGACATGATCACTCCAACCTCTGCTTGGCTCATGATAAGGATTTTCAAACAAATACATTACTAATGTTTCCAAAAACATCTAAAACCAAATCACAGTCTTTTGTTTTTAAATGTATATGATGTGTGATGCTACAATCCCCTTCAAAACTGCCTAAAATAGATCTGTCTTTGGGGAGTTGCTGAGCATCCTGGTGAAGATGCCTCCAGTTTCTGAACTCCCCAGAATGGTCAGCTGATGAATCAAATCACAGCATCATTTTCTACTGAAACTGTAATTGTTTTCTATTCTGGCTAAAGGAGAACTGGAAAAAATACACTAATGATAGTAAGGTGTCCTACACTATCAATATAGTTATACAAATAACAGTGAAATCTAGACAAAATTATATTTAAATTCATAGTTTTTTTCTTCCTCTAGAAAACAGAACATAAATATTAATATCTGGAGACATGGATGATAAAAATCTTTGAGATACTATTTTATTATGATTTTGTGGGCAATATGGTCTGAGTTACTGAAAAGCTTTTCAATATTATGTATCTGGAAATGTGACGAGTTGCCAGAAGTGGGATGAGAACTAAAGGAAATCTACAGATGCACCCTCCAAAAAATACCTTCAAGAAATTGACATCATTAAGGTAGATATTCAAATTCCTTGCAGATCTGAGAAATACTGTCCTTTTTAACAAGCACACTGAACCTGGGATATTAACTGTATCGGTAAAGAAGTGTAAATAAAAAGTTATTTAGACAGAATTTTTCAAACAGAGAAACCTACAGTATCCCAATAATATATTTTGCATAATTGAAATAATTATCAAAAATACTGAGGAGGAAAATATAGTATTTTATTTACAGTCAATGTCTCCTTAAGAATTTAGTTTAAAAATAAATACTCCATCCCACTACAATAACTTTTACAAAGTCAGTCATAGCACATCTTTTTTTTTGAGAAAATTATACTTTCAGATACACAGTAGAAACACACACACACACACACACACACACACATACACACACACACACACACATACACACATAATTACAACGTGGAGAGGGGAAAAAGCACCTGCATCTATTTAGCTTATTCTTTTAAGACATTTATAACATATTTAATCATGAACTACTCAAAGGAATTTAACTCCTGGAAGCCTAAAAAACTTAAACCACACTAATATTCCATTATTTTTGCTTAAAATATTGTAGGATGATAAATGCAAAGTCGATTTCAGTTCAAAGGACAGCAAATATGTAATTGCTGAGTGTATTTGCAAACATTCAGGCAAAGCTATGATTTTATTAAAGCAAATCTCATAAGGACATCAGAGACCTAAATGCTGTTATGTCTGTGAAACTTGCTAGGTACACATAGAACATTAATAGCATTGCAAGAGAATTTACCATTTTGCTACATCTTCAAAGAGAAGTTAAGCAGCCAAAGAGGCCTCTCTTTTGATGATTTTGAGCCATATGGAGAGAAGAGAGGGAAGAGTACCAACAATAATAATGTTCAACAGTACAAATATTTAACTCAAAATGATTGGAAAGGAAAAAAATCCAAAATAACTAAATGAAAGTTGAAAATCATACTATAATCTCACAAAAAACACTTTCCAGTGGTCAGGTCTTGATTTTTCATGTAGTATTATTTCTCCGTTTTTGCTTTCTGTAACTTCCAAATGTGGCAAAGCTTTTAGTACAGAGAGAAATAGCTCAATACAATGGCAGGGGCAGCTTTTGTTCTTGAGGCTCATATACCCCCTCCCAAAACCAGTGTCATTATACACATATATTTGTTAAAATATATTGTTCTGTTATTGCTGGGGAACAGAGTCAGTCATCATCTGGGCATTCACAGCTTTGCTGAAGGCACCTACAAGAAACAGTGCTTTTATCAATTCTCTGTGCAAAGTCCTTATCCAGTCCCATCTGACGTGGGGCATGAGTCTTCCTTTGCAACAGCTACCACTGGTGTTTTGAAACACCAACGTGCAATTAAGACAAGCACATTTACATTGACACAGCTTTTGTCAAAAAACCTAAAAATCTGACACCTAAAAATCTGTTGAATTTCCCTTTCCAATCTCTCCCTTTTCTGAGCTATATGGAGATGAAAGTGTTGTTCAGGCTACATGCATGATAAGCATACACACAGATTATTTCACTTGACTAGTGTAGCACTCAGGCCCCCTAAGAAGCTTGTCCAAGACAAGCTGGCTTGATTGTCTGATATAATACCATCTTTTAATTAAACAAAGCTCAAACAAACACTTCAATAGGAAGTGGACTTCTTCAAAAGAAAATCCACAAGGAAGATATAGTGAGGTTTATATTGTTGTTTCAATGGCATTAAAACATTTTCATTCTAGCTATGTTTCCGAGTCTCTTTACTTGGCCCCTGCATAAGTAATGGAAAAGATGTGTAAAACATGATGCCAAAACACTCAGATACATCTTCCATATCACACATCTGGTCTTCCATCAAATAGAGGTTGATTATGTAACTAAATGCGTAAGTTCTGTCTCTGACTGCTTGGAGAGACTGGTTTCCTGCACATGAAAGGCTAAGCTACAGAAATGCATGAAAACACTGTATTGATTGCCTAACTCTATGAAATGCCATTGTGTTCAACTGAGGTGAATTACAAGGGCTCAGCCTGTGTGCAGTAAAGCCATATAGGTCTTTATTCTGGTTGGGAGGTTAATTGACCTCTTCTCACCCAATAGGTGACTTTTTTCTTAGACATTTAGCAGCCAGACATTTGGTAACCATGTGACTTTACTTTTAATAAGAGAAGAAGATTGAGGAATTACACGACCTGGTGAGGAAAAATGGTGATAGGAGTTCCCCATGCCAGTTTGCTGAATTTGAACATTAAAAAGAATCTTTAAGGAATGAAATTATAATTATACCTTCTAATGCCTTTACAGCCCTTCTAAAACACACTGGACTGTAACACAAAATAATAAGTGAATAGAATGAGAAAAAATTATTGGTTTTAGGTGGAATGAAATAAATTTTTATTTATTCATCTTCCTGTCAAATATGAAAGAAGTCTAGAATAGAACTGTGAGCCGGTTCTGTTTTGATTAATTACAAAATGGTATCCTCCCACACAAAATCTAGAAGATACCCACACCACAAAAAATCATCCTAATAGATAGAAAAAAAGAATTATAAGAAGAACATGGCTTTTATCCAGTTTATAGTGATTAGCTGCTAATGGCAATACATCCCTAAAACTGCTTTACAACTAAGAAGTATCAGGTGCTATACAGTATCTATGCTAATTTGCTGACTATTGATGCTCCAAGCTGTAGGAAATAGTGCTATAGCCTTAGATTGCTACCCAGTTTCTGCAGTTTCTATAGCATAATTCTATAGCATAAAGTTTGTGGAGAGTTGCTCAGGATGAGCATCTGTTCAATGCCAATGGAATGTATTTACAGCATGCCAAATGAGACAGTAAAAGTACTGAACTACAAGCTTGGTCCCTCTGGGAGAAGTCAGAGAGAAAATGTATCATTTAAAGTACGCAAATGCATAGTTCAGAGATTGAAAAATCATCTTGTGGAAGATTAAAAAAAATGAAAGAAACATTATCAACTAGTGAACAGATGTAACATGTCCTCTTTCTAAAGACACTTGAACTTCTCCTATAAGGATGCCATGTGTCAGTACCAATATAGTACATGAATCTCAGTCTGTCAGTACTCTTCAGGTCTTTGAGCTTACCAAATACACTACAGTTTAATGTCTATCATAAAAACATCCTGACATTTTTAGTATTATTCTGTGCCACAGTTAACTTCTAATTGCAGTGAAGACTATCCTTATCACTGAGGACAGAATTTGGCCCAATGATACAAGTACTAGTTTGTGATTAAGAGAGGCTGAGAAGGCAGATGTCATGACAGCTAAACTCATCTTACCTCTAGGAAACTATAAATGATCCTGCCAGGATAACACTGGGAAACCTGAAACACAGCTGTCTGTCAGGACTCTGATGATGGATCACTCCTTCAACAGGTTTTGTAGTCAATATTTTACTCTTCACAGCAAAATGAAAGAGTAAGAATATATAAATTATTCTGTTCATATCAAATAATCATATGATCAATAATAGGCACAGAATGATGTCAATATACATGAATGCAGCATTTCTGAAACCTGTAGAACCTAATGAGCAGATACATACAACTCTACAAAATTTCTGCTATTTCCGAAGAGTCTGCCAGCTTTTACCTTAATCTGGAAATATGGAATCTCTTTCCCTTTTGAAAGTCAACCATTGACATTATTTTCCAGTCTCCTTTCCAGGAATCCCCAGGGCAATCTATGCTCAGGGAATCTTGCAGTGTAGCTCCTGCAACTAATGCTGTTGGAAACTGATGGCTAAAGCAAGGATGCCATGCCAACAGCCTTCTCCATACTCCAAAAGCTCCCAGAACTCCAAAATCTTTGCAGGCACATCTTTCACAGAAAAGAAAATGTCCTACACTGGGACAGTTCAGTACAGTTTTCCTAACAGGATTCTAAAAGATTTTATCCAATGCCATGACCCCATAGTCTTCTCTATGGATAATTTTTACTGTGTGGGCCAGAGGAACACATACAAAAGTAAAATTGCATGCATATATAAGCACTACAAGCCTCTATAAAAAGGCTTCTTATTAACTCAATATTAGCTTGTTGAAGGTGAAATTGAGATGAAAAAGTATGAAATGAAATTAACCAGAAATAGCTAATGAAAAAAAAAGTGCAGCCTTTAATTTAGTCTGAGATGACAGCTGGCAGAAGGAAATCACAGGAAATGCAATGCTGTTCCCCATTAGGCAAAGCCTGTATCACTTGATAATGTCCTCCCAAGAAGGTGGAGCATTACGTCTCAAAGCTATTTATCAGTTCAGCATTTTTACTTTACATTGCTTCTTAAAATATATATTCTCTTATATCCAGTGCTTTAGTTTTACTAACAGGTCCTAATTTAAAAGCTTGAATTCTATGAGGTATCAAATAAAAACCATTTAAATCCAGTTGAAGCTTGCAGAATTTCCTAAGATAGTACCGTTTAGGTGTGCCACATTTTCAACAAGTGGAAAAAAATCAGTTTTAGTAATGTTGTTAAGAATATTTTTAAATTGAGAAAATTGCTTAAAAAACCACACAAGTAAAGGTCTTGCAGGCATTTTGAAAACAAACTTGCAATCTCAAGTATTTTTGAAGAGTTCTACCAATTTTGCTTACACAACTTCTGAACTTTAGATCTCTAAAATAGCTGCATTACATTCTTATGGTTTAAACCCTATTGAGCAGTGAAATGTTTTGTAATTATATTAGCAGGTCATATCTAATAATTCACTAAAAGGAGAGACAGTTATTTACAATTACAAATTGCCAGTTTTCTCAGACCTAGCTTGGGAATCTCCAGAAGAGTGTTGAATTTCAGAGCATATAAATCTGCTGTCATGTTAATACCACAAGATGCATCCAACAAATGTTAATTATTAATAATTTGAAATATAAATATTTATAATTTGAAAGTGGTTTCCTGCATTATGTTGTTCTACACCACACTGTTTGCAGTATTGTAATTTCAAAATCACAACAAAGAGCTCTTTCATCTTAGATAAGAATATTTCATTACTGATAAGAAAAATATTTTATTAAGTCTTTTACATACTTATTATTACATTTTTCTGTCTAGAGGAGCTATTGGAACAGGTGAATCAATGGACAGGGGATGCCACTTAGCTACACTTGAAATGAGCCCAATAAGCTGTATTCAATTACACAGACCTTTCAGAAAAATGCTCCATCCTGGTTTGGAAACAGCAGAAACTGGAGAAACCACAAGTACCTTTGCTAATTTCTTCCAGTGGTTATCAGCCTCATTCCTAATAGTTAATTTTATCTGATTTTTATATTGTTTTGTTATATTTTTCCTTGTTGGTGCAAGGAAACATGTAGTTCCTAGTATTTTTCTGTCTTTGAAGCAACTTATTGACTATAATTAAGTTAACTTTCCTTTTTAATTTTCTTTATATTTATGTGCAAACACATAGGCTTACCTTCCAATGAAGAATGCCAAACAGAACTCTCCAGACTGGAACTCCTGAAATTCTCTAACTGACTTTAATAAATTCCAAAAGTGTTAAAGAGAAAAAAAAAAAAAGCGAGATCCATAACAACATTGAACAAGACTGAGACAAGGCCAAGAATGAGCAAAATCTAGGTGAACATGATTTTCTGAAACTGCACACTCAGACAGCTGCCTAAACACAGCTTAAGGAGCTGAATATTTCTAAATTGTATAGTGTTTCTAAAATTCCATATCCACACGAGATTAAGGCATCCATTTCTAAGATACTAACTTGAAACAATGAAGAAATAATATTCCTCTTCCACTGCCTCACGTTCAGCTAGGAAAGATGTTTAGATCTAAGAAAAGAATTGCTATCAATTTTCTGGAAAATAAGGGCAATAAGAACCCTCTACACCACATGGAAAACAAAATATTTTATTCATGTTTCATGTAGAGAAAAAATTAGATTGGTCAGAGATACTCTGGCTGTTTATATCTGGTTGGAGGAGATATCTTCAGCAATTCAGAAAGGCTGAAATCTTACAAAAAATGTATCCTTCCTACAAGCATTTAAGATGCTTAATTATTTTTTCTCCCTGCTTACTGAATATTCCACCCATTCTACTTTAATTTTCTATATATACAGAAACTGAAGATCGTAGTTTCTGTTTTGATGCAAAAAAGTCTAAGTTAAATATAAAAGTCTAATATTCAATCTATACATTACAATCCGATGATAAAACACAAGGCAAAACAACTGCATGGGTTAGTGATGGCAAAATGCCTGGGTAGTTTTAACAGTTTAGTAAAAACATGATGAAAAAATAATTTATATTGTTAGATCTCAAAGACACTAAAAGGTCTTCCATTTTAAAATTAGGAAGTGGTAATGTTGTAAATAATGTAAAGAGCACTTAGCAGATTATTATCTACTCATCTAGAATGAATTCTTCCTAATAATTCAATTTATAAATCAGTACTGTATATTATTTTTGTGGGTAATAAGCACCTAATGAGTAATATGGGTTTTAATAAAGCTTTGCTTTACAGTATTTGAGAAGCTTGGCAGTAACAGAAGAAATGAAAACAAAACAAAACAGAAAATTCCCCCTCTTAAGCCACATCTATTTCACAGACACAGAAGTGACGTCTCTGAAGTGTTGAGGTATTTTAAGTTAAATACAACAGAAAATTCTGACTGTGTAGCTATTGCTGCTTGGCTTGAGTCCACTCTTTTACTTCCTTGACAGCAATGCAGACAGGTACCAGAGATTTCTGTTCCATTCCATCTTTGTAGTCTTTCTTTTCTCCTTCTCTCCTTTTATTATCCCCAAACTAGGAAGCTCAGGGTAAAGTGAGGCATCAAACTAAAGCTTAAAGCTTAAAAAATAGTTTGGTGACACTTGGTGACCCCAAAGATAAATGCTGCCAATTTTTTATGCCTGAAGTGTCTAAATATTTAATAAATAAACACCTTATGTAGATATATCTGTAAATATCTCCTCTCCAATAAAAAAATTTAGTTAAAGCCAGCAGGTGTAGCATTGTGGCTTCAATCATTGTCTGAAGACACTTGTGGGTATCACTAGGGGGGAAAAGTGCAATATTTAGCTGATGAATTCTATCCAGGAATCTTAAAGTCTTGATTAAGAGAATGAATCAAATAGTCTAGGTGAATTCTTCTTTTCATTTAAAAATAGTTTAATTAGAAGTAGAGGATTTAAGTCATGGGTGAAGCTGGAATCAGAAACTCTGGCTCGAGAGGAAAATCAATACAATTGAAAATTAGGAAGCAACAAGGTCCTTGTGCTATATAAGTTTTTGAATCTTCTAAAAAACAGCCTTAATTCTCAAAACCTAGGCAAATTGATAATATGATAAAAGAATTATAAATCTGATCGAGGAATGCTTTAAATGAATAATTTTAATCCCTTTTTATATACATTTTTCGGCAGTTCAAAATGAAGTAAATTTGAACTGAAAACAAAAATTCACATTAAGAAATTTTGAAACAGGATATTTCAATAAGTTAAAACCTTTTTTCCACAATATACTTCTAATGGGAATTTTCAAAACCATTCATTTTCACAAACAGTGCTGCTCTTGTTGAATAATATTTCAAGTAATACATTTAATTGAAAAAATCAATCAGGTCAAATGGCAATACACACTCTCTTCATGATAGAAAACTATATAAAAAATAAACACTGTTTGCTTAAACACTCATTAGAATTGCCTTGCTTGGTATTGTTCTTTGGCTTTTATAGGCATTGTTGCTCCTCTTGT